>CAAKHG010018809.1:6233-39726 GCA_901007715.1 Dactylopterus volitans
CTGGGTTTTACCACCCCCCCCCCCCCGCCGCCACAGAATTGAACATCCACAGATGATGCTTATAGACTAAATGCTATGATATCAATCACTTACCAAGGGGCCTCGGGGGTGTCAGTGCTGAGGATGTGCCTTAGGTTATCCCATCTGTTTGGGGCAGATTTCCCGAGGTCAGAATTAGGCGGCGGGCATCGTCCTGGGGTCCCGTCCAGCTGAGATGTTTAGGCTGGTGCGTGTTCATCGAGCAGTTTCTGGATGGAAAGATATGGGTGACCAGAGAGGAACGGTCGACCGCCGGTGTAAAATCTGCCCGAACGAAGAGGAAAGTACATCAGGGCTTGGTCCATTTGTGATGTGTTGAATGGCGTTTGGATGGATCGATGGATGGTAGGTGATGGACAGATGGATGGCTGGTAGATGATGGAATGGCTCAAATCAAGTCTCAAGTCAAGTTCAGGCCACATCACGGTCAATTTGAGGGTTTCCTAGTGTCCAACCCCTCTGAAGACTCTTCAGAAAGGCTTCAAACTCGTCTCCCTCTGCGCTCAAGGCCTCAAGACATCGTCATATGTTAAAATTTAATTCCTAATAACTCATGGAAACGGTGTCGGTATTGTGCTGAAACCGGCCAAATCTGCTGCAGGGAGTTGGAAGCCAGCGTGGCGCCTCGACGTCCCCGAGACGCGCATCCATCTGAACACGCGCAAGCCAGCAGACGAGGAAGTTAGCCTCTCTGGGCAAATTAGCGGCTTAATGAAGGCAACACGTGGCGGCTGGCGGCGCCCGCTGCCTTCCAAGACGAGCAAACCGCTCGGAGAACCTGCGGTGAAAATGATAAGAGGGAGGATAAATGGCGGAGGAGGGGGAAAAAAAAATAATTCTCTTCCTTGTCCATTTGAGGAACCCGATATGCCTCCATCACATGTCAAACGCATTAAATGTTGAATCTCAGACATGAAAGCGGTCCTCAAACGAGGCTCGTTAGCTCGGACCCGGGCCGAGGTGAGGCGGCGCGATCCCCCGTGGCCTCTAATTGGCCTCATTGATCACGCTGTCGAGAAAAATGCAAATGAGCGCCGGCGTTAGCGCCAGCTAATGCCTCCCCCGGCAGCTGGCCGCCTGCCAGATGGAGCTGCCTGGGCTCCATTTTTCACAGGCCGGGCCCCCGTTCCCCCCCCGCTCCGCCGCGCCGCTTGGCCACAGATAATGATGATGTGTGGCGCTGCAGATGGGCCGTCATGCTACGCCGCCGGGACGCCCATAAATCT
Organism: Dactylopterus volitans; assembly: GCA_901007715.1. Taxonomy (NCBI): domain Eukaryota; kingdom Metazoa; phylum Chordata; class Actinopteri; order Syngnathiformes; family Dactylopteridae; genus Dactylopterus; species Dactylopterus volitans. Next base: position 7,499 of record CAAKHG010018809.1, read on the forward strand.
CGGAGAGCTGAGAACCCACGCCCGTGTCCGCCGGGCCTGCGTCGGGCCCTCGCCATTTTCATTTGCGAGCAGACGGCGGTCGTCTCTTATCTAAGAAGGAGGGGAAAAGAAAAAAAAAAATCACAATATTGGCTTGTTTTTAGGGGAATTTAAAGTGTAGAAATCAGAATGAGCAGCAAGTGGCTGTTGGGGAAAAGTAGCAGTTAAAGCGGCAGGAGAACATTCTTTCAGCTTCAACTTATTAATAGAAAACATTGCAGAGTCAACGCCGGCTGCACAATGGCTGCAGAATGATGCGCCGGACCTGAAGGAGTATTAACATCAAGCCTCCGGACGTTTGCTGCGGCCAGACAGAGCGGCTGCGTGAACGTGGGCGTGCGCTGCGTGATGGGCGAGGCCTCCATTCAGAAGGAGCCTCACGGGGGTTATTTATTATGAGTTACAGTGCGACGGGTCGAAGCAATAACGGGGAAAAGACATCAATATCAAGACACGGCACCACAATAGGCTACGAGGTAATGCAGACAAAACGATACACACTCACCACCCACCCCTCAATCTCGTTTCAGGTCTTTGGCGCCGATGACGTGGTGTGCACGCGGATCTACGTGCGGGCGTAGCGGAGGCGCACGTCCTCCAGAACTCGGGGCGTCCTGCAACAAACCTCTGCAAAAGCATCCGCACATCTCAAAAGCCGTTTCCATCGTTGATTTGCGTCTTCATAATTCACCGGACAGTCGGCGGTTCCATCGTCCCTCCGAGCTCCCAACGCGTCGAGCGTGAGAGGCGAAGCTGGATACGACAATAAAACTGCTAGGAAAACGTGGCTTCTGTGAAATGAGTTGGCAATTACCGGCGGGCGGACGGGCCTGAGGGCGAAAGGTGTCCAGAACTATACAAGAATGGCAGAAGGATGTAAGAAGGGAACCGTGGAGAGTTTTTCCGTCTATTCAAAAAGGAGAGTTTAATGCCAAAAACAACATACCAACACTCATTTACACCATCATAAAAAGTCAAGAGAAGAGACACATTAAAACAAAGGTACAAACAATGTCTTTATGTACAAACCGGCTCCCGGGACGTCCTGTGCTGCTCCGTATCAAACAGCAAATATAAAAATAAGAACCCAGAGTAATAAACTGCTCCAAGATTGTCTGTAGCTGGTTATGTGTGTCTGTCACTTTAAATATTCCCGAAAAGCGTCGACGGATGACTTTTATTTTATTTTTTTTTTAAATGTCGGGCGGCATTCTTCTGGAGTGTTGCCAACGTCGCTTCCGTTCGGACGTCAACAAAAAGCCCGGGCCTTGTCCGTTTCCGTGGTTTCATACGTTTCACGGCGCCTGGCGTGGGCCTCGTCTGATCGTTAACAACCTACGACGCCGTTGTTTTTTTTGTGATACACCGCAGATGGCGAAAAGGCAACGAGAAATCCTCGGTGTGACGTCCCTCTGAAGGGGATTTTAACATTCACGCTCGTGTCTCGGGAGGCGGGGCGGTGGGGAGCCGCGATGGGAAAAAGAATTATTGCTTTGCTCGCTTTTAGGCGGATCCTGGAACTGTTCTCGGGTCTGACAGCTGACATTCGGACGCGCGCCTGCTATACACATGTCAGAGGTCGTCGTCAACGACGGGCGTAAAAAAATAAAAACAAATCCATTTCATTGAAGCGAGACCGGCAAAAACCTGTCACACGGAGTCTCAGCATTTGGTTCATGTGTTTTTTTTTTCTTTTTAAAATATATAGTCCTGTTCAGACATCAGTATTTTCCAAAAAAAAAAAAAAAAAAAAACCCTGATACTTTAAAGGGCGTTAATTACCGTTTGGCTACATTCAATCATTAAAAAAAAGAAAACCATGAGAGATACTGGCAGCAAAAGACTTAAGGTTTAAAAAGCGGGAAATGGAAAAAGCACGACTGAACGACGACTAAGTGGAGGGAGGGAGAAATATGTTCAAAAGGCCACAAAAAAAAAAAAAAAAGTAATTAACACCCTTTGGTTAAAAAAAAAAATCTCTTGAAAATTTCATAATAAATTTCTCTTTCTCCTTTAGCTAAATATTGACACCACGTGTTTGTGTGCATTAAACGTACGATGCACATCGCTGACGTCTTGGAATTTTTTTTTTTTTTTAATCTAGGTATAAACAGTATATTTACACGCGAACTGTTTTGGGCAGTCATAACTTACTGTGCTCCGGCGCGAGCATCTTCAGGTGGCGTTGCCAGACATGCTGGACGAGCATGGTGTGGCATTGTGCCGCAAAACGAGGTGGGTGGGGGGGGGGGTAATAATATTAATAATAATAATTAAAAAAACAAAACATTCACAGGCTATACAGTTTTACAGATGGGAGCCCGGCGGAGCTCCGAGTCCCAGCACACACACACACTTTAACAGAGTAACAGGTACACGTTCTTACTACTTACAGAGAGAAGAGCTTCATTCTAAGAGCTTCGGTGGAAGACAACTGGACCTGAAGATGTTTTATCACTCATCCAAAAGCTTTAAGTCGCCTTCCACCCTAAACTCTGAGGGTGACGTCGAACCCGGATGAACCTACACAGAATCCTTGTTTCATGGAGGTGTGACGACGTGGTCCTGAAAATCTACGGATAAGCAGGTGAGTGTTTATGAAACGTTCATCCAGGCCCGTTGTTCAAACTCAATTGTTCCAGACAGAAATCGCAAGGGGTTTTTGTTTTTTGTACAAATCAGCTAATCTGCAATTAATATTCAGGTACACTTGCTAAAAACTTAGCAACACGGTGACAGCAACACTGGCAAAAATCTTTTTTTTTCCTTTTTTTTTTTTTTTTTTTTTTACACACTGCATATTTTGCGGGTGCAAGTTTAAAGGTTATGGCAGAATTCCTGAATCAGCTCCACCTGCAGTTGCCAAAAAAAAAAAAAAAGAAAAAAAAAAGGAAAAAAAAACTTCAAATCCAAAGTGAATCCTGGGGCGACCCAACATTTGGCAAATGAATCCAGTAACGGCAGGTTGCTACAGTATTTCTGAAGCCACTTTCAGGCAGTCTGGCGTGACAACGTTCTCGACCGCAGTTTGTCCTTTCGGCGCCGTCGGCTACAGTGTTTGGTACTTCACGCGGTACTTGTTGACGTTGAGATAATGGAGGACCTCGCCGCTGCGGGTGGTGGTGCAGGACAGCAGGCCCTCTTGGCCGTCTCCCATCAGCCACTTGTTGCAGTCCGAGGCCATGCCGTTGCTCACGTACTCCTTGGCCCAGGAGTCCAGCCAGGCCTGGAAGCGTTTGTGCAGCCGCCTGTTGACCCGCTGATGGGACTGGAAGAGACGGCAGTCAGAACAAAAGGCGGTCAGGCTATGGCGACGGCGGGGACAAGCGGCGCACGCGACAGTCGCAACCTCGCCGCGTCGAGAGGCGTCTCGCGGCGTCTCATCGCTCATCCTGACCGAGTGGCGCCGGGTCAGAGACGAAAAGGCAATTTGCTCGGCCCTGCGCGGTCATTAGAAAGTCATTAACGTTCACTTCATCCATCCAACAGGAACGTCACTCCCCTCACCGGCGAGGGCATAAACGAGGCAAGTGTTTCTCAAGGCGGCAAAAGCGAGGTGACCTTCGAGCGTGACGCCAAAAAAAAAGGCCAAATTAATCGAGTTTTAATTCAGAACGCACACACTGAACATTGATCCATTTTGTTAAAACATTTGAAAAATGTCAGCGAATATGACTGAATAACATTATACTAAGAATTTGAGTGGAGTGTATTTGCTGAAAAAAGGAGGGTGTATTAAGTTACTGCAACTACTTCTGCACCGTCACCGAAAAAAAAGGCATTTAAATGGTAAAACATGACCTGAATTTCACTTCAAACTGCTCAACGGGAGATGTGTTGTGTTTGCAAGCTACAGTTCGATATATATATACATATATATATATATAGGCAATTTTCTGTATCTTTTTTGGAAAGCGGTTTAGTTGGAAATATTGCTCGAATAAAAAAAAAAGCAGCCTCTATTTAAATGAACATGCATAGGCGACTGTGAAGGTTGCTCATAGACTGATGAAAGACGGCGAACTACTGCCTGACTTCCACCATTAAAAACGTAGAATGCTACCACCTTTCGCTGAAGGCGTCGCCAGATCAACCGGAACTGAAATTTTATGAACTGCGACCTTCGCGACGAGCCATTTTTCCCCCATCGCGTTCGAGTTCCATCTATTCCGCTTGTCCAACGTTGTGTACAAGCGCCCGACGCGACATCGACATTTACATGGAGTTAAGCGTATGTCATGTTTTACTGGCTGCATCAATGCGGGGCTGAAATATGGATCCTTGAGCCTGAAATACTTCACATCTTTTGAATATTTGGGGCTTTCGCTCATGTGAAATACCATTCTGTGGGTTCCAAGAGCAGCTGCTACACACAATGGATGACAGAATTTACAGCGTAGCCCGCCGATTTATGGACAAATATCACTCACAACCCCATGCCTACCTGATGAGCCCGCGTGAGCGCCGTGTGCCGGTACATGAAGTCCTCCGACTTGCAGACGTACACCATCTTGTAGGAGTTGAGCTTGAACATGCACTCCATCTTCACCTCGCGCTGGCCGTCGGGCAGCTTGTCCGAGGGCCCCTTGGTCATCCTCTCCTGCTGGAGCTGCTCCCATCCTCTCTGGCACTTCCTTATCTTTCGCAAATTCCTGGAGGCCAGAAGACATTGACGGTCATGAATAATACTGGCTGAAAACAATTTAAAAAAAAAACAAAAAAAAAACAAAGCACAAAAATATGCTTTTGATTCCACACATTGAAAGAGCGCATCACGTTTAAACAGATAAAATCTGCAAAATGTTTATTTTTTCCCCCCCATTCAAGCATGTTATATAACATTTTTTTTTAATATGCACTGTGCTACGATACAGCCTTGAACAATGTGGTCAGCCATAATTTACACAAACACACACACACAGTCTTAAATAAAGCCGATTTGGAAAACGTGTCTAGTCAAAATTTGAGAGGACTGTCCCTTTTAAGCAGAAGTTTTAAACCCATGCATCGCAACTCACCGGGGGGAACGGAATTAGATAGGGAGTCAAATCATTCGTGGGAAATGTGCATCTATAAGAGCAGCAGAGGCAGCAGTCGTCTTTACGGTGCACTTCAACATAGCAACATAGCTCAAATTCAACAGGCTCGGTAGAACAAACACGTCCTTATCAACTGAATTATCAATCCCAGATTTTGCGCAGGTCATAATAATAATTTAAAAAAAAATAAAAAAAATAAGGCATTTAAAGTTCATCCCACCTGAATGAAAGTTTTAAATGTGTACTTACCACGGAGGGCAGAGGTGAGCGAGGACTGAAACCGCGTAGCCTATTTTTGCATTCAGGGCTCCACTTAAGAGACCTGACAGTGTCTTTCCGGGCCAATTTCAGGTAAAACTGTTAGAAACAAACACTACAGAATTGCGGCCTGATTGGGTACCAATCCAAAAATAAAATAAATAAATGAAAATAAATAAAAAATATGAGCTGAGGATATTTTGACGTGCACATACTTTCACCAACAATGTACAGTGTGTGTTATGATCATGAGATGAGAACCCAACACAAGTGGAAAAGAAACTGCTGGATTTGTGCGACCACTGCGGAGAAGAGCCGAGTTGTTTTGACCTCTTGTGCTGCTGATCTCTCATAGATTTGATGGGAGGGTTAAAAAAAAAAAGGGGGGAGGGGGGGACAAAATATGGGTGAGGCCAATGATAAATAATAAGTCAAGTACCAGATTTATGCAATGGGTTAAATAAGGAGAAAATAGAAAGCTTTTTCTAGGTTTTAAAAAGCCCCTTTGAAATGATTATGGTAATGGACAGCCATCTCAAAAGACGACAAAAAAAAGGAACAAATATCAAAAACAGGCTTCATATGCAACAATCATCTGGAGCTTTAAAAGACACACCGACGCCTCCACGTGCAGCTCTAACGTGTCAGGAAAGAAATACACCAACATGTGGACATACAATTTAGACGATCATTTTTATTTACAAACCCTATTCCTCTGTACAAGTGTGGCAGATAAATGTGCTTGTCCAGAGTTTTTTCTTAAAAAAAAAAAAAAAAAAAATTATAATAATAATCTTCAGCACAAATCTCTTAACTGGTTGGGAAAAACAAAACAAAAGGAAAAAACAAAACAAAAAACGTCACCCACGACAGAAAGCTGCGACGGGAGTGCACTGTTTCCACTGGAAAATCATTACAAACATTGTATAACAGATAATGGACATGTGAACATTTACAGTTGCAAAACAGATTTGAGTCACATACAGGACCTTGGTTTTAATACAATCACAAAGAAAGGGCATGATAAGGTAGGAAAGAAAACCCATGTGTCCGATCTTAAAAGTCACTCAGGTCCTATACAAGAGCTTTAGTCTCTCAAACTCAGGTCAAAGACATTGCAGGGGGAGAAGAGAAAAAAAAAAAAGAGATAAAATGACAAAAGCTGGGACCCATTTGTTTTGTATTGTCTGTTGTATTCAGTAACTTTCTGTTATTACGTTACACAATGAAACTCATCACTTTAACTCACTACAAGGTGAACGATCAAAACCAAACGTCTGCTTAAGTTGAAATTCGAAACCACGTCAAGCCAAAAACCATTTTAAAAACCTCTTAATAAATAAAATTCCCCATTAAAAAGGAACTGAATGAATGAATAAATAAAATTCTATTTCTTTTTTTTTTTCTTTTTTCCTTTAAAAAGAATGGCCGTGTAAAGTGCAATCTTCTACGCGAGGCAAAGGTCAGAACTGTAATATGACGTCCACGGCCAATAAGAATCTTTCCAGACAGGATTTCAGTGTTAACAGTGGAGTTACTCGGTTTTTTTCTGTCTCTTTTTTTTCTCCTTTTCTTTTTTTGTCCGTTACCAGTAAGGCAGACAGCTCCTACGCCCAAAACGGTGAGATTAGAAAGAGCTTCCCTAAGTCAAGCTTGTAAAAAGTGCCACTGTTTTTAATCTCTGAAAATGAGCCGTTGGGCATCTTGTCTGGCTGGTCCGCAGCGGATTGGCTGCTCGGCTGACTAGAGGATCACAACGGAGTTTTTTGTTTTTTTTTCCTTTTCTTTTTTTCTTGTTTTTTTTTTTTTTTTTTTTTTAAGTGTGTAGACAAGAGGGAGACATGGCTGGGGCCTCACCTGGGGAGGAACACCGGCTTCTGGGCCAAATGCTCTCGCAGCTCTGGGGATGCCGAATCGGAATTCAGGTATCTGCCCACATAGTCTGACCACCTCTGTTGATGACAGAGCAGAAGGGAATAAACATCTTCACACATTTCCTTCGGACAGCGCGCCGTCGCCCGCGTGATCCCGACTAAAAACAAAACCAGTGACCTCGAGATTTAGAATATTTAACCTTTAATCCGGCTGTCCTCAGAGTTAAGAATCATCGGTTAACTTACGGTAATGCTGCTGCACACCGATCAGCCATAACATTATGACCACTGCATATCATAGAATATAACGCAACGGCACTGCAATAAATTCTCCCTTCAGGAGGAGTTCTTTGTTGAATAATTACTGAATCAGTTTGAGAGAGGTGTTGACATAATGAATGGAGAGGTGTGCCTTTTAAAAAATTTAAACACCGTTTTTCCTCCCTTCAGATGTAGCTAATGTTTTGATCATCCTGCTCGTGCATTAGGACGAGAAAATATGAGCGACACCTCTAATTATAACCTAGTACGGTTAAACAGCATCATTTTAAATGTGTCAACACCTCTCCAAAAACAGATTTAATAAAAACTCAACATAAAACTCCTCCTGAAGGGAGAATATATTGCAAGGGGTGTTTTATTATATTCTGCAGTAAATGTGCAGTGGTTTTAATGTTGTGGATAATTGGCATGTTACTAAAATTGCAAACATATCATTTTACAATGCATTTCCAAAATAAGTGTCCATAATCTTAAGAACTGCGACCAATTCACTGCAACAGAACAGAAACTGACATTTCTGCATTTTTGATCAACCACTTGAGTTTTAAATTAACTTTCATAGCAGTCGGTGATGAACTAAGTGAATCGACTGCTTAATGTCTAATGACGAGTGACGTCACTTCTCGGTTGGCAAAATGGAGTGAAAAGCAACACAATCCAGTACTGCCGTTGACTCCGGGTGTCCCCAAACAGACCGACAAGCTCCGCGAACTTGTTGAACTCGGAACATTAATTGAATCTTGCCTCTGCTGGCTCGTCAGAGTTTTCCTCATCCGTGTCCAGCAGCTCCATGGAAAGGCTAACGGACCCTCGGTTCTTCATAAACATCAGCTGCACGACACAAGAGCGAAGGGAGGAAAGTTTATTTAAAAAAAAAAAAAAAAATGTCCGATTTACAAACATACTACGATGTCTCGTGTTTGCGGTACCTTGAAGCAGTTCTCATCCGACATCAGCTGCTCCGCTCTGCGCTGGTAGGCGCCCTCGGCTGCGGTCCTGGATGCCTGCGTGGCCAGCGCACCGCCGGTGGCCTTATTGGCACATTCCCTCAGGTACAAGTCCGTCACGCGTGCACACACGTCGTCGGTGACAAGGTGCTGGAGCTGAGAAAAAAAAAAAAAAGTTCACTATGCAACAGCTGCGTCTGCCGACGGTGCGCGATCAAACTGCATGGGAGCAGACACTTAAAGTGGCAGCGACACGCTTGGTGACTGAAGAGCTTTTCCCGCCATCTGTCAGCTGAATTAGGAAAAACGGAAACTCTGCTCCATCTTTTTTTTCCCCGTTGCGTCAGAGATTGATCGCACGACAACAAACAAAAAAAAAATATGAGTAATGCGTCTCGTCTCTGTATAGACGAGGGAGACAAAACCTTGTTGAAAATGGTCGTGTGCACTGAATATTAAAGAACAATATTAATATTGCAAATAAAAAATTGTTTCACGATTGTCCTAAATAAGCAACATGTCTGCATCTTTCGACCGGCATGACTCTCTGTCTACATTTTCTGGAATTTAGTTGTCCTATAGTTAAGAGTCACCCGAAGCAACAACTCCGCCTCATCGAGTGACCATGCAAACGCTCGTGTGCTCGCCGCTGTTGACGTTTACACTGCAGCACTGCACTCTGCGCACGAGTGCGTTTTGGTTCATCACACCGCCAACTAGTGGCCGGGCATGTGTACTACAGCACGTCGGGAGTCTCATGCGGCCTTGTGAAAACGGAAATCACTTTCAAAAGCGTTGCCGTCAAGAAACCAATGCTCGTCGTGTAAACGGGGGGCCCCAAATTTTTGCCGGCGAGAATCAAGCTTTTCGTGTTCACGAACTCCTACCGAGTCAAACGTAAAAAACATCAAATGTGCTGACCTGCCGGACGATGCTCTGGATGAGCTTGTCCATGGTGAAGGCTGTGTAGGCATGGATGGTAAACATTTCCCTCAAGGAGTCCTCGTACTGGGCCGGCTCCATGTTTCCGTCCAAAAGGTTCCGCACCATTTCCAGAAAGACCGAATAATAATCCTCCACATCAACGTCCACTGTGACAAGAGAACGGATGGCAAAAATCGTAAAACATTGGGAGATTTGTGACACTCCAAGTTGGTGAGGCAGGATTAAAGTCATGGTTACTATGATCTACAGCACAGTGCATTAATAGCGACACTTGAAAGCGGATGAAACGCGAGGCACGCCAACGTCGTCACACTTACTAGGCTCCTTCATCTTCAGCTGGATCGCCGGATTCTCGTTCTTATCTCTTTTGATGCCCAGCACTTCCCTTTCCCACTCTTTCTCCCGGGCGTCCTCCTCGATCTGCTTCTCCGCCTGCCCGTAGATTTGCAGCAGACGGGAGCAGAGGATGTGATGGAGGCGGAGGAAGATGTACCAGTAGTTGTTCACGAAGAACAGGCTGTAAGCGTCGTCCGCGCTCCGCAACTTCTGAGCTGCCGTGTTGCCGAACAGGAGCTTGGACTTTGGCGGGCTGTTGCCTGGCAGGCCGTTGTGCTTCTTGGGGCCGTCCTGGTCCGTCTCCGCGTCCTCCGCCTCCTCGCCCTCCTCTTCCTCGACGTCGGAGAGCTCGCCGCGCCGGGCGAAGAGGAGATCGGGGATGAAGTGGTGGATGATCTGTTTGATCTTGTACTTGTCTTCCTTCTGGATGCCCACTTGTCTTTTGACGTGGTGGATGATGAGGGCGGCGGCATCCTCCAGGATCTGGCTGTCGTCGTAGGTCAGGGTCATGTGCGGGCCACCGGGAGGCGGCGTGGTGGTTTCCTCTGACGCTCGCTCCTGGCGCTGCAGGACACGGGGACAAGTTTACCGGACTGGATCGCTACAGAAGCTTCGTCTTTAAACAAGGCGACAGGAAGTGATGAATGATGTCACATTTAAAGCATCATAAAGTGTTGTCTCGAATGATCATAGAATCAAAAGCACCACCTACCACGGTGGTCTGTGTGCACAACAAGATCCAAAGTTTTTTTTTTTTGTATTTTGGGACTGGTGACCTTAAAATTTAGAATATTTAACCTTTGATCTGGGTGTCCTCAGATCTGAGAATCACAGGTTAACTCACAGTAATATTAATAAACTTCAATAAGCCATAACATTATGACCCCTCCATGTTTACCATGGAATACAACAATCATAATCTATGGTAAACATGCAGTGGTTTAATGTTATTGCAGGTTGGTGTATGTTGCCGAAATATCAAAAATATCATGCATCTACAATGCATTTCCAATGTTGGCATCCATTAGCTTAAGAATTGCAAACCAATTCACGGTAGGAGAACAACAGAAAGCTGGAAGCGGCGACTGCTGCTGGTGAACTGACACTTCAGGTTTAAATGAGGTATAATTAGGTGCTATTCTACAAATAAATCCACCACTTTTGAGTCCCCCAATCGACTGCCGTGAGTGCATGCCTCATTACCTCATCGTAAAGCATCTCGATTTCATTGAGTAAGGTCTTTGAGCGGAACACTTTGGTATCATTCTGTTTGAAGTTGATGCCCTGGTGGTCGAGCGACTTCAGGTAATACTTCTCGTTCTGCTCTCGCCAAATTTTGTTGAAGCCTCTCTGGGCTTCTCTCCACTCCTCCTCCTTCATTTTTAACCTGAAAACAAAGATGTTAATTAAAAAAAAAAAATGATACACCGACTTCGGTGGTTTAGAGACCAAACGACAGAAATCTAAATCTTAACCGACCTCTTGAGCACGATGGGCACAGACACAGCGGGGTTCTTCTTGAGGCCATCGATGATGTCGTTGGCCCGGTCCCCGTATATCCTCTGGATGGCTTTGCGGTGAATGACCTCTGATGAGCCGCCCATTGTGTTGTCCAGCTTGAATCGCAGCTGCTCCTCGGCCGACATGCGTGAAAGCCTCCGCTGCACGGACTCGAGGGCTCGTATTGTGGCGAGGTTGGTCTCCAGCACAACATCCAGCTAAAGGGGGAATAATCAGTGACATTCAAGTTTTGAAGTGCTGGGCGATCAACTCTTATATGATTGTTGCTGGTGTCCGGCCGGTGGGGCCTCCCTTTACATCTGCTGTAAATTGGACGTTTATTTTAACTGCCTCTTGAGCATAGGTTTATCACGGGGAGAGAAGTGCTTTGCGTGCTCTTACGACCAGACTGTGGTTGCAAATTGCAGGTCTTACCTCAAAGCGCTCATCCTCGCATCTGTAAATGTGCTCCTCATACTGGGTCTTCTTGGAGCTTACAAACGTAGAATCCTCAGACCATGATGGGAATGACACCCATGTGTCATTCAGAACCTGCAAGAGCACATTTGCTTAATCCACACTTTAAACTTGATGCAGGGGGGAAAAAATAAAAAAATAAAAAAGCAAATGTCACTGACTCACCTCTCTGCATAGCGGTGTCCTGCCTGTGCATTTGGGCTGCTGGTAGCTCTTTGGCAGTGCTCTATAGCTGGACCCCAGCCTCTTACAGGAAGCGTAGTCAATCTCCATGGCGATGCCCTCCATTGCCCGCTCCTTGGGTAAACTCTCAACATGGCTCGACTCCCCGTGGCTCGACTCTCGGTAGCCCAGGAAGTTTTTAAACCATGTAAAAAGCTCTGGGAATTTTCTGTACATTATGCCACAAAACATGCAGAACACACCGTCAGTCACTGAAGAGCCTACTGTGGTGCACTTGTGGTGTGTGTGCGTGCGTGTGGTAGCAGCAGAGCTTCGAGTGTAAAAACTCACCCGAGAAATGGGATGACCAGCTGAACCAGCTCCGTGCGGGAAATCACCTCCTGGTTGAAGATGTGTAAACACCGCAGGAAGTTGTCATACGCCTCCGAGCTCCTGAGAGCCTTCTTCACCTGTTTTCAGTGATGGCGACCAAAAAAATAAAAAAAAAAACCTCATCTTTAACATGACTCCATTGTATATTATTATTCTGGCACGATGAGGACGATGAGCAAGGACAGTGATATTGATTTTAATAATACCGACCTTCTCAAAGAACATCGTTTCAGTGCTGGTGCTGTGTTTGCTGACTTCGCTCATGCCATGGTCTTTCCCCACTATTTTGGGTTTCTTCTGCAGAAGTTAAAAGAGCGATTACTGATAATGTTCATTTGAAAAAAAAAAAAAAACTTAAAAAAAAAAATTGCTGTAACAGTATAATGACACAGTAACTGGTGCCAGATAAATGTGCTTACTGCCAAAATGCACGCTTAAAGTAACTCCAGACTTGTAACCGGTCTATATTACAGAAGACAGAACCAAATCAGCTGGATGTGGTCGGGTTCCTTAAGGATTCTGACAGTTGCACAATTTTTGAAATTTTGCCCCGGCACAACAAATTTGGGAGAAAAAAAAAAGAAGAAAAAAAAAAGAGGTAGGGCCAGGACTTTAATGCATGAATTTTGATGAATTAATTACAGAAAATATAAAGCGTTTAATTGCTTTTAACTGCACTTTTCTATGGCGACATGGAACCTCCCTCAGTTCCCCTAATTTCTGGCACAGCGGCAACACAGATGCACAAGATGCATCGAGTGACGCCAGCACACAACAACGCTTGGTTAACGACGTGATGGAAGACAAGACCACATTACTGGGCCCGTTGGACGGTAAGTTTATCTTTTTAAAAACTTCCCCGTGGAACATACAGTTTATATTTTCAAGACACTGAAAGTGCTTAAGTTTGCAAAAAGTCTTTCAAAAATGTTGAACATAGCTGTAAATCCACTTTGTACTACTTTTTGTGAATGGATGTGAAATAAACATTTTTTTCTGTCGTTTAAGTTCACCTATATGTCTATTCATTGATTCAGTCATTAACCAAAATTCATTTTAACTGAAAAACCTTGGTTATTGTGTCAAATATTGCAATTCCATCAAAATGTGATTAATCAAGATTAACTACAAAGCCTCTAATTAAGTAGATCAATCTTTTTAATCACGTCCCACCAAAAAAAAAAAAACATTCAAGATGTGACCGCAGTGTAGGCTTCAGTGTATAAGCAGACAGTCGTCGTGCAGAGCTGCGTGTACCTTGATAGGAGGGGTCACTCCTACTGCTGCAGGCCTCTTGATTGGCAGCCCGTTCTGGCTCAGTCTCTGTTTGTTGTTTAATAAAGGCCTCTTTATTGTCCCACCGTGGTCGTTACGCACCGACTCCGCCCTGTCGGGTGCAGTCTTGCTCAGCAGCTGAGGGGACAATTGCACGTCATTTTCGTCACAAACTTTGAACAGGGACGCAGCACGGAAAAGTTGTGAAAAATGTCAACCAGTTTGCAAGATATTATGCACTTCATCCTAACCCGTGGAGGATTTCGCTTAAAATGGCATGTGCCGAAACCACTGGCTTTAAACAATCATTGATCAGCGTCTTCAGCATACAGACAGTTCTGAGAGGATTGTTTTAAATCGCCAAACCAGCCACATTTGTTTGTTTAAGTCCGGGAAAAAAGCGGCTTGGTCTTAGTTGTGTACTCACCACCGAGCTGTTGGCGTCGGGCAGGAACTGACCAAACTCTGAGAGCAGGTCCTCCTGGTTCTTGAAGAGCCTCGCCACCTGAGTGTAGACCTCCTGCTCAGTCAGTGCTGGGGTGTAGTTGCCTCCCGCCTCTTTAGCATTTCGCTGCTCCTTCTGGAAAATGTATCATTTATGTATCAGGGTTAACACTGGAGATATCACACCTTTTTTTTTTTTTTGGCAGGAATACAAACAGCTGGGGTGGGTGACAGTTTTCTCACATGTGATTTTCCCAACAAAAAAAAAAAAAGGTAAGTCGGTGTTCTTGTTGCAAAAAAAAAAAAAAAAATTGGGTTGGAATTATTGACTTTTTATATAGACACACTATATATTCAGCTTTATGTGTAAATTTGTTGAACTCTGAAGTAAAACTGAAAAGATCTGTAACTAAAACCTGTCCACTCAAATGCACCTATGGTGTGCAATATAAATGGCGCCCTCTGTTGGAATTGGGCAACAGAGCACCACAGACTAATCGTAAGTATTCTTGAAATTCATTACCATATCGCTGCCTTCTCCATGTCTCCCTCTGAGGATGTTGCGGGCCTGATAGAGATCATCCACATGCTGGTTCTGGCCCGCGGGCCACGGTTCGCCTACGTGTGACATGCGGTGACTCTGGCGCTGACAGCATTGAATTACCTGGTATGTGTGCAGGATTTCCAGGAAGGATTTGTAGATATCCGGCTGACCCTGGAAGCGGTTCTTGATCTTGTTGACATAGTTTATGGCATGATTGAACTCCACAGGCTGGTTGTTCTGGAGAGGGGGCCCGCTAGACGGCGTGCTGCTCACGGGAGTGTGGGGCTGCACTGAAGGCGAGCGCGGCGAGGCGTAGGATGGGATGGAAGGGTTGGGCTGGCTGGTGGGGGTGTGGGCTGGAGACTGCACCGGCTGATGGGGTGAACAGAAGCGCGTCAGTACTTCTCGACACTTGCCAGGTTTAGATTCCGTTTGCTGTGCAGGAGAACATTCTGGCAATATTGCTGACAATTTAAAAAACATTTTTGGGAGGAAGTGACAAATACTTGATTAGGATGGGGTAAATTATCAGCCTATAAAACAGGACTGGTTACACCCACGGTAAAATCTCTAGTCTGCTACCTCAATCCTGTAATATAATAGCCCACGTCTCACCTTGGTGGTTTTATTTGTTGCAGGCTGGGTGGGGATGGGTGGGGAGGTAGTGGCAGTGTGCAGGCCGGCCTGTGACAGGCCCTGGTACTGGTGCTGGCTTGCAGGTTGGCTGGCAGCTCCACTTGCAGGTATGTTTTGAACAGAGATACCTTGCGGGGTGATGTAGTGGATCTGGCCTGGCGTGGTCACATTGACCATGTCGTTGGTTTGAACCTCAATCTTATATCCTGGTGGCAAGAAAGTATTAAAACCCATGATGAGGTCTGGGTGGCCTTTGAAGAGTTGAGACACGCGGCTAATAACTCCGGGGGTGTCTATGCTGCAGGGGGGAGAAAAAAAAGAGAAAAGAATTTAGAGTCTGATTAATCACACACCAAAATACTATTTATGTAAATTCTCAAAATACTTAGAAAAAACAGCTGTGAAACTGGAACAAACCTCTGAGACTTGAACTCTTTCATAATATCGAGGAAATCATTATAAACTTGTGGCTGATTCCCAAACTGGAGTTTCACTTGATCCAGGTAAGACAAGGCATCTTCAACCTGCCGAGTAAAGCAGATGTGTTGTAACGGCTACATGCAGATTCTGCGACACCCACAGCACCAAACCAGTGAATGATTAAAAACATTTTCTGGCTTAAAAAGAGTTGTGGCTATCAGTATATGACATCACATTTTCAGTTTTTTTTCCTTATTATTTCATTATCACCATCAACACACTTGGCCCAAATGTACTAATCCAAAAGTTCACTCACTTTCAGACGCTGGAACTGCTGCTGCTGCCCCTGGGCCGCAGTCATGGGTGCAGGTGGGTGAACGTGACCCTGAACAATTGCAGGGCCCTGCGGCTGAACTGTTATGTTGTGTGCATGTGGTCCAACATGAGTCGACGCACTGTTATGTCCATGTCCGCTTGTGCTCTGAGGCATCGTAGGCACCTTTTGGGGGTGGAGATAGAGCTTAATTTTAAGATCCGCCAGAGCAACTTCTCTCTTGAAATCTACAAAAAGCCACTTAAAAAAAAGCGTGATCTTGCACATTGTGTAACTGTGCCATCGCGTAATATTTTGATTATGGCTTGGGATTTCTGCACAAAGAGCCAATAATCTTAAGGCGCAACTGACGCAGCTACTGACCTGGTAACCCTGTGGGAGAGAGTACTGGATACCGGTGGATGGCTGCATGCTGTCTGTGGCTGCCTCTATCACAGGAGGGGCGGGGGTTGGGGCGGGGGCGAGGGCCCGATGCTGGAAGCTCTCCGGAATACCCTGAACCGGGGGACGACGTGATTGCTGCTGCTGGGACGCAAATATTGGTTCCTGGTCCTCCGCACGCCTCTTCATTGTATACACATACTCAAAGGAGCTAAAGAGGACGAGAGTGGACGGACAGTTAGCGGTCTGTCTACTTAGTCTGCAAACAAATAGAAGCACACATTCCTCAGGAGTGTGCAACTACACAAGGAACAGACGCAAAGAACGTCTAGTGGTACCTGGTGATTTTACAAATATAAATACCAAGAGGTCAACAGGTTAGGGTTATTTTCTTCAGCTAACTTTTTAAGTCAGGGAACTTTATTTGACAACCAAGTTCGACATTGTTTTATTTGTGAGAATGGAGAAACGAAAGAAACTTAAGACAATTTGCGAAAAACACTGAGCCCAAAGAAAATAAACTTGTGAAAGAAGGTGCACATTAGGTGTTATGTTGTAAATGATCTAAAACACAGTATGATGCTCCAACTGGCTTTTAGTTACATTTTCATTAGCATCTAGAAAATAAATATGATCGGAGAAGGATATGTAAAGCCTGTCTCAATATATGTTGGAAGTGATAATTGTTTCTGTGTAACGATGCATGTGCTTGCGACATTGTTGCATTGCACTATCGCCGAATGTTGAATAGATGCAAAATAAGGAGTCTTTCCATAATGTAGCATTTCATCCGTGCAATTTCAATATTAACATCTTTAAAATTTGAAATACTGATGTTTGACACTTTAAGGACACTAAGAAAACTAACACTCGCGTGAAAAGTGTTACACCTTGTTAGGTCCTACTGTAAGCTTCATAATGCTCAACAGTCTCATGTTGCCTTATCGCAGAAAACTAAACACACTGTGACATTGTGGATATTTTTAAAAACTAAAAATTCAGTCTGTGTTTACATGTGGCAGACCACGCTGAGTACTAACCTTGTTTGTGCACCAAGTGTACATTGTGACAGCATAACCACAGACAACTAAAAAATCTCAAAGGGTTAGAATGAAAAAAAGAAGATAACCTAAAAATCCAAAGTAAAAGTCTACAGAAAGTATTATGTAAAACGCTGGTCCACACTGGTCCCTACATGGGCCTGCAAACACTCCTCAGCAGAGTGCCTTTAAGAGCTGGTTTAGGGACGGTCATTCAATTAATTCACACGTGAAAGAACCGGAAAAAAAACACTTAACGCGGCTTTAAGAGAAACTCATTGACAAAAAGCAAGCTCACGCTTTTATTTATTATAGCTTTATCATCACCACTTGTGACAGGTGTAATTCGTTCCATATATTAACCCCTCAAAATGATGGTTTTCGTTTCAGCAGTGCTTGATAAGACCTTTCGCGGAGGCAGACACAACACAAACTCCTCGTAGCTAATCATTACATTTCTCCCGGTCATTTGTTCCCACTTGAGACTTTGTGCGCCACCTGAATTTTCAGTTAACAAAAGAGGGCGACTTCAGGCTGGAGAAGCAATCCCGAAACAGTTGTCTAGATTTAAACGTGGAACTTCAGCTAATGCGTTCACAGACGCGCATCACAAATGACGACGTATAACTCTCTAAACCCACATGAAGGGACCCATGTATCGCGGAGCCACCGTACCGCTCCGCACGTAGCTGTCAGCGGCTTCAATGTAGCTGAAGGGGCGTATGAGCATGCGGGTCGCGGCGCCGGCTACACACACACACACAGACACACTTTTCGCGGGGAGAGTAAAATGTCGGCGATCCCTAGGCCGACGTCACGGCGTCTCGGCCAGCAAGGAGAGAGGACACACCGAGCCCCGCCGCCCTACACCACCACCACCACCTCCAACTTCGGAAAACACGGTGGCTGAACGTACGGAGAGGGGGGGTGGAGGGGCCGAGGCGCTGCGAGCGCGTTAGACGCATAGCCAGCTTCGATTAGTTCGACGGCAAATCTACGCAAGCACAACCGGTTGCGAAAGACCGCAGCTGGCTAGCGCTACCAAAGCAAAAAAACAAAAAAACAACAAAAAAACAGGGGTTAGCTGCCAGTCAACTGCTAGCCAGCACGTAGGCGCTGCCTGCCTGCCTCCCTCCCTCCCTCTCTATCTCTCGCTCGCTGAAGCTCTGCCTCATCCCCTCCCCCTCTCCTGCTAGCTCAAACCATCCGTTCTCGGCGAGCCGACCGCTTTCGCTTGCCCGATGGCTGACGTCGGCTTTCGTCCCGGAGCTAAGTTGCGTAGCGAGCAAGCTAACCCTCCGCTAGCCGCGGACGTAGTCAGTGCAAGCTGACGGCTGTTCCATGTCGGGTCATCGCCGGTGGCCCTTAGTAAAAGCGTCAAAAAAAAGAACCCCAGATAAGCTAAACGCGTTGGCTAACGGCTGTTATGTGGGGGGTGTTGAAAAGCGGCAGCGGCGCCTCGTTTGCAGCTGACAGGGGAGCCACATAGTCGGCTGCGAGACCGCAGCATGTGCGTCCCCGGTGCAGCGGAGCGGGCGAACCCAGTTCGATTATCGGTTGTTGCTGCTGCATTCAGCAAGCCGATTTAGGTCGTGGAGAACGCTGGTGCTGGCTAACTATCAAGCTAATGCTAGCTCCCACACACACACACACACGCACACACAACGTCGAGTTAACATTAAGTTGTGCGAGAACTTCCAGCGAGCAAGAAAACGGTGGACAGACGAAAAGGGCGTCGCTGGTCTCATTTAAAGAAAACTCTGGTTCTTATGGATGAATGTGAAATTTAGTGTAAACGTGGGAACGAGTTAGCCAAAAAAAAAAAAAAAAAACGGGGGGAAAGCGCATCTTGTCAGGTCAGTCCTGGCGTTAGCCTGTCAGCTAAATCATGGTCGTCGTTATTAGCTTGGTAGCTCCGTGGACTTACCGCCGCAGCCCACACACGCGTCCCCCGTGTGAATCGGGTGGCAGGCGAAAACGGGTAAGAAAAAAAAAAAAATCTCGCGTCGTCACAGAAACGCGGCTAGCGCCCGGTTGCGCGCTCCAACTCGGCAAGGTTATGTTGCCGCAAAGTAAATGCTAGGTTAGCACAACAACCCACCACCACCACCACCACCAGTTAAGTGCAGGGCTCTGCTCGGCTAAACGGCTAGTTTTAACTTACCTCGCACGGCTACCACCAAGCGACAACGTGACACACCGGGGGCCCGGGCAGGACGCCGCCGCGCTCGCGTTCACCCGGCTGCGGCGGACGCGGGGTCCCGAGAGGAGTCGCCTCCGGCGTACAAACGTCAAAAAAAATAATAATAAAAAAAAAAATTGGCCGTAGCGGCAGCGTCGCTAACAACAGTGTATGTATGAAGCGGTGTTCCTTGAACATAGAGGCGTGTCTATCATGAAGGCGGCTAGCCCCTCCCTGTCTGCGCTGCCATTGGCCGCGGCGCCCGAATGAAAACAAGTCCGGTAAAGGCGCAGGGCCGTCGGCTTTTTTTGTTAAAGGCGTCTGGTTAATTTACAGCCGCTGCAAGTGCACCTCCGGCGCCGGCCGACATAACAGGTGGACGAGCGTGCCGCTAATACCAAGAGCTGCGGGTTTTTTATTTATTTTTTTTCACTTTTTCTCTCATATTATTCTCTTCTGCTGATCTTGTGAATGTCGGTGCGGTTTGGAGAAATGTCGGATGTTGCTGTGGCGGCTGAACACCATCTCGCAGGGTAAGTGTGATCTTATCCTCTCCGTTTGTGACTTCTGGCAGTTGCCCCGGAGACAACATCCCTTTCTGGAGGGGGTGATGTTTTTAAATTAATTAAAAAGGACATGCAAACGGGTACAAAATGAGTCATGAGTGAACATGGAGTTTCTTTGCAAACAGATTCAGAAGAGGCACACATTTTGTTTTAATCCAGTAAGAGTTAGGACTAGGAATTTCCATTTTTTGGTCTTCGATTACATCTGTGCTCAAATGTTTAGCATGTTTTTTCTTTTCTTTTCTGATTATGGACCAACCGCTCAGACGATATGTGGAAGGTTTCAAGAGGATGAGCATCTGTGATCACATCAACATTGTATCCTCCCTCGTAATCTTCAGTATAACTACTATCTGACCCTCTATGCCTCAGCTAATTTCCCTGAGGGAAGCCTCCCTAGGGATTAATAAAGTATAATTGAATTTTTCTTTTAATAGAAATATAGTTTAAGAAGCTCCCAAATACCTATTCTGGCATTGACTACTTATAAATAGAACAAGCTTATTTGTAATTTCTAGCTGTAAAGTACTTTAAAAAAAAATGTGCTCCCCCTCCCACCATCTCCAATTTGGCCAGTCAGTCTTTCAGGATACATTTAAATTCAAATTATTCCAAATTTTAACATTTTCAAAATAAAATCTCCACAAAACATAAACATGTAGACCCCATTTTCACTGTGAGCAGACACATTTAATAAAAGTACACTGAAGGAATTATATACTGTCTTTTGTCCAATTACTTTATTAATTTGTCAACACACACCTTTTTTTTTTATTTTTGCTCTCCAGACTGACATCGCACATGTCGCAGCATGTCTTAAGCTCTGCTCGTTATGAGGAAGCTGGTTAACGCCCCATTGGTCTACACAGCTTTGTGACAAAAATGGCCAATAAACCAAAAAAATATATATTTGTCTTACTCTAACCATTATCATTTGAATATATGTATGTGTATATATATATATTTACAGGGTAAGTGGACAACACACAACTAAGAATATTCTTGCTGTGTTCTGCAACCGAAAGGGCTGCTGAGATAGTTAATTGCGAGCAGTTTTCAAACACACGTGCAAAGTTAAGGACAAGTGAGGACATTCAGGAAATAAGGCAGCAGCAGCCAATAAGAACTCAAACGGAGCAACATGCACACAATCAGCCATAACATTCTGACCACCGCACATGGAATACAATTTTTTATGTTATGTTTTAATCTCGCCGAATTTGTTTGAAAGTGTCAACATATTTCAATGATTGTTTGTGCGACTGATTTGTGATGCTGCCATTATACAATGATATTATATTGATATATATTGATAATTGTGATATTATACAATTTCCTCCGGGATTATTTCTGATTCTAATGTTGTGACTGATCGGTATGTGAATGATGCAATTTTTCATTCCCTGCTCAACAGTTAAGAACGTATGAAAATTAACAGTCTTTATCTTTTATAATTTACCTCCAACAAGAAAAAACAAATTACATCTTATAAATACATCTTCAGCTATTGGAAACTACAGCTGACCAGACGAGAAAGAGATGAGGAGTGACGCAAACACCCTTTTACCTGGATAACCTAACGTGGGCAGTGTAGCATTATATTATATTAATTTGGCAGTCATGACGCGTGCGTTAGATTATCCAGCAGGACGGAAAGTGTAGCCTCGCGTGATCTGATCCAGCCTGCCCAGATCGTCCATCCTCCACATCACCGCCGCCTCAGCCATGGCCGACGTCCGCTCGGGTGCTGCAGGAGAAGGGAGGAGATGTTGACCACGCTTGGGATGTCAAAGTTATGATTTGTGGCTCAAAACGTGTTCCCATCTTCAAACATTTTAACAGGCGGCAGGTGGGCGCCGCGGAGGTTAAGAATGGCCTTGTTTATACTCAGCTGGTCCTCGCTTAACCATCATAGCGCCCTCCTGCGTTCCAGTGCATAAACTGCATAATATGGCCTTTACCTATGAGCCCAATAAATGATTTCAATTTTGGTTTTTATCAATAGGTATAGGTAATGAAGCATTCCCTCAGAGTCGACTGATCAATAAAATGTCATTTTTCAAAGTGGAAATGTGTGGAAGAACAATCGACGGCACGCTAGGATTGAGATTAAAAAAAATGAAAGGAAATAATAATAACCGTCAAAGCAATCAGTCATAAGATTGAAACCACTACATGTTTACCATAGAATATGATGTAAACTAAATTCTCCCTTCAGGAGGAGTTTTATGTTGAATATTTATTGAATATGTGTGAGAGAGGCGATGACATATTTGGATGGATGATAAATGGCTGGGCTGTTGCGCTATATTCTATGGTAAAGATGCAGTGGTCATAATGTTACACTTGATTGGTGTATTTAACCAGCTCATTTCGGAGCCACCTCGTGGCTTGAAGTTTGGTTTATCCCTCTAAAAAACAAAATTGAAATCATTTATTGCATTTGGAACTTTATCATTTGGAACAGAATCAGCAATGTAATATGTTGTTGGTTTCAATCTCAATCTTATACCATGGCGGCATGAAAGTATTAAAACCCCTGATGAGGTCTGGGTGGCCTTCAAAGAGTTGGTACACACGGCTAGCAACTTCGGGGACGTCTATCCTGTAGAGAGAAAATTTAGAGTCTGATTCATCAAAAGTACTACATATAGTATGCTACAAGAGCTACACACACACTGTGATACTTCATGCAAATAATCAAAATGCTTAGAAAAAACAGCTGTGAAACTGGAACAAACCTCCGAGACTTGAAGTCTTTCATAATACCGAGAAAATCATGATAAACTTGTGGCTGATTCCCAAACTGGAGTTTCACTTGATCCAGGTAGGACAAGGCATCTTCCACCTGCCGAGTAAAGCAGATGTGTTGTAACGGCTACATGCAGAGTCTGCGACACCCACAGCACCAAAACCGGTGGATGAATACAAAACGTTTTCCGGTTTAAAAGGGGTTGTGGTTATAAATATATAAAGCAACATTTTCATGTGAAGTTTTTTTCTTTTAGTATTCCATTATCACGATCAACACACTTGGTTCCAACTCAAAGTTTACTCACTCTCAGACGCCGGAACCGCTGCTGCTGCTGCTGCTTGGCCGCGGTCATGGGTGCAGGTGGATGAACGTGACGGCCTCAGACTGGAGAAGCAATCCCGAACATGTGGTGAACGGTTGGCTGGACTCGTATGTGGAACGTCAGTTAATGTGCTAAATCCACACAAGATCTGTTCACCGGCATCACAAATGGCAACATTTAACATTATAATCCCCATGAAGGGCCTATGTGTTACGGAGCCGTGGTGGCGCAGAAGTGCCAGTGACTTTGGCAAGACGGGGGGGGCGTGTAAAGGCCCATTTAAGGCTCATTTATGCTCAACGTTAAATACGCATGCGCATGGAGCCCTCTGCCCGCCCTCTGCGCATGTTCCGTGCGTATTTCGGACCGTTTTCACCGACGCGTAACCAAATATGGAAAATGGAGCAGTACCGCCGGAAATCGCAGGGGGGGGGCGGTGTTGCGCAGTATAGCTTGTCGCGGAACAAAGAGGACAACAGAAATGGCGGAAGTTCTTATCGGAATTATAAACACATCATGTTACCTTGCCAGCGCAGACAGACAGAAAACGCCGTGAGAGTGGACGTGAGGGGCGGGTCTGATTGGTTGAACACTGCACTGCCCTCTAGTGGACACACTGCTTAACAACCGTGCCAACCTAAAGCATGCACCTTTTAAAGTGAGCATAAGTGGGCCTTTAGACCCGTATCCAGCGTCTACCATGAATCTATGCAAACACGATGGGCTGTGAATAACTGCAGCTGACTGTTAGCCGGCAGATGGGCGCTGCCTACCTCTCTCTCTAGCCCCTTTTACACAGTTTTTCCAGTAAATTCCTGGATAATCCCTTGAGAGTCTGTGAGTGATTTCAGTCATTCACACACGCCCACCTTCCAAGAATATACCTGGGGTGCGCAAATTCATACATGCACTGCCAATACCAGGACCATCTGGTAGATGGCAGTAACTAAGGGCCTGGCCTTGATGTACATGTACGCGGAGGAAGAGGAGCGGCAGCGGCGGCCGAGGCATCGTCTCTTAACTCCGATGAACACCAGTGGAGGGTCAACTTTCTGATGTCGCGATGCACGTTTGAATACGTGCCGCAACAAGTGGAACCCGGAGCTACACGGCACCAAACTACTCGCTGGCGTGAACCACTCGAAACCCCCCCGAAAGAGAGCGGCTATGGTGCTGTGGTGGTCTGCGACTCCGAGTGAGTCCAGGACCTGGACCAGGACCAGCCTCTGCGGTCTCCACAGTGCATTTATGTTGGCACGCCAGGCGACCGCAGCACTAAACACGACGCAGCCGCGGCGTTTCATCTCCTTCCGAAAGGAGACCAGCTGGATCAGACGCTTGACTGTCAATACTGACTATGGTTCATTTTTCATGTTTTTCCTGAGGCGTGTCAAGTGCATTGCTTTTTGTTTTTTTTTAAATAAAACAATTGTCACAATTGGGCGTTTTGCGAAATGACACGTTGGACAGACCATGCCTGTCCACCTCAGGCAGAAATTGGTGCGCACGAAAGGAAATATAACTCCACTTTTGTGTAAATTACCTTAATCTACAACAAAATAGGCTCAACATTGGAGTCATGGTAATTCTTATACCCTACGGCTATTCAAAAATGGCACGACAAGCAAAGGCGCTAGCGACAGTGAGAGTCGACTCTTTGTCAAATATTCAACTAGTCAACTATTGCTCAAATACAAGTTAAAGTAACTTAGTCAAAATATTACTTAAGTAAAAGTATTTCAAAACTATCTCAGGAAATACAGGAGAGTCGCTATATTGCCATTATACAACACACGGATGCGATTCTGCTCCGGACATGTTTAGAGCTCAAAAATAAACAAATAAAGGCAAGAGGCCTCCGAAAACAGACTCAGTTGCATTCAGCAACAAACGAGATGTCCACATCTCGTAGTCACTGCATGTAAATCACGCACTGCAACAGTTTGTCATGTTTTGAAACCGTCTAAAATGGCAACTACGACGCGACGAGCACAGACAATCACGTCTCAAATGTTCACCTGCACTTTAACGCACGTTCGCGTATCGCGACGCGCTTTTTTTCAGGCCGGAAGACGATTTTTTTTTGTTTGTTTTTTGTTTCTGGGCCGTCAAGACAAACATTTGAAGTGAAACGGTCAAAAATCTCAGGAGACGCGGCTACGGGTGCCCGGAGGGCGAGTTCATCCCCGGGTTATGATCCACACCGCCAAGGCGTTTCGTTTTGAAATACGACGTATAGCATGACGTAGTACAGCTACGGCAACACGGCTAAGACAAACCATGCGCGAATCGGCAGTACGTTTGTTTTCTCAGAATTTTGCCGAAAAAAAGGGGGAAAAAATCATCAGCTGAACATGAGCGCAAAAGTAGCGAGTGACGAGAGCGTCAATATAAATTTAGTGGGAGTGAAAAGTACAATATTTGCGGAGGGAAAGTAAAAGTATACACCCCCCGCCCCAAAAAAAAACTCAAGTAGAGTACGGATGCTCAAAAACTGTCCACTACTGCTCACTTACGCGGTGTGTTCGGCAACGCTGCGTCGCCGCAAGTAAATGCTAGGTTAGCAACAAACCCCTCAAAAAGTGCAAAATGGCTGGTTTGAAATTCAACTTACCTCGCGAGTGAATCACTGAAACTGAACTGAAACTAGTGATGCGCTAGTTGTCGCCAGCGCCAGCCCGGCGAACGTATGGGCCCCCCACCCCCCCCTCCCCCTCCCCCTCCCCCTCGAAGGCCGACCAACTTTGAATCCCCACAGAGCATCAACAATGCGGAGCGTCTGCAACGACAGCGGTGTCGGCCGGTGCAGAACTCCCTCCAGGTGCCCCTTTCCAACCCCCCCTCCCCCGCCCACCTCTGTTTGAGCACGGCCGGAGCGTCGTTGCGTCTTACGTAAACGAACAGGTGAGCGCGGCGCCGTCCGAATGAAAGTGAAGTTCTCCATCCGCCAGTGACAAAAAAAAAGAAGAAGAAAAAAAACAGGAAGAGCAAAAATACAACTACTACTAATAAAATAAAATAAAATAAAATAAAAAAGACAACGCTACGTAGTGCAGATAATACAGGAGCTAATTTAGCTGAGAGCTACTAGCATGCCGCGGGCACCTAATGGGCACAGCAGTTTTCATCCATAACATCATCTGTAAAGCACATTTTCACTGTAAGCAGACACATTTAATAGACATATACTCAAGGGGGAAAAAAAGTAATTCTATACTCTTTCTGTCCAATTAATTTTATTAATTTGTCTTTTTTTTATGCTCTCCCGCATGTTACAGGGCCTCGTGTTCGAAACCAACAAGAAAAGAAAAGCGCATTGTATTTCTGTCACTCTTAACGACCATCATTAGATATCCTATATATATATATATATATATATATATATATATATATATATATATATATATATATATATATATATATATATATATATATATATATATATATATATATATATATATAGGATAAGTGCACAACAAACAACTGTAGGAATATTCTTGCTGTACGGTGTTCCGCAGCCAAAGCGGCCAAATGCTGCTGAGATATTTCAGTTTTCAAACACATTAGCAAAGTTCAGGACAAGCGAGACATTTGGGAAATAAGAGGGCAGCAGCAGCCAGTAACCAACTCAAAAGGAGCAGCGTGCACCAATCAGCCATAACATTATGACCACTGGATGTTCACCGTAGAATATAATGCAACGGCCCTGCAAGGAATTCTCCCTTCATCAGGAGAATTTTTAACGAATCTGTTAGAGGGAGGTGTCGACATGTTTTGATGATTGTTATTGGGACTGTAATTTGTGCTGCTGTTGAACTGTACTTGGTTATACTGAGAGGTGTCCCTAATATTTTGGTCGTCCCTCTCATGCATTACGGCGACCAGACCTTCTCAACACCTCTCTCTCTCAAACAGATGCAATAAAAAAAAAAATCATTATATTCTATTGTAAACACTCGGTGGTTTTAATTTTATGGCTGAAAGGTGTATGGGTGATGCTGTTCTTCATTCTCTGCTCAACATTTATGAACATGTGAAAATTAACAGTCATCTTGACAAATTCATCTTATAAATCCAACATCCTCAAGTGTCTTTATATTCAGCTAAAGTTACAGACGGGAGCACTTATTACATATAATGCATATTGTATATACTTTCTACACACTGTGTTTGTCTATTTTATTTATTTGCGCCCTTGTTGATTCCTATTTAGGACTTTTTTTTTTTTTGCTTTTTTTTTTACTAGCTATTATCTTTACGCTTTTATTTTTGCATGGAGCATCCGTACCAAAAGTAATTTCATCCAGGGATGGATAAAGTATTCTGATTCTGATCCTGGTTGCAGTTAACTTAAACTGCAGTCTTTCATTCTTTAAGTATTTTTTTTGAATTTTTGTTGTTGTTGTTGTTGTTGTTGTTCAATGCATTTTTGGGGCAGGAGGAGTGACACAAACACCCTTTTATCTGGACAACTTCATGTGGGCGGTGTAGCACTATCTTATATTAATGTGGCAATCACGCCGCGTGCGTTAGCGTTTGCCAGAGCTCAGATTTTCCGGCGGGAAGGAAAGCGCGCAGCCCCGCGCGAATCTGACAGACGCTCATCCAGCCTGCTCGAGGAAGCCGTGGCGAAGAAGCACGCCGGCGGCCGTCCACATCACCACCGCCGCAGCCGCAGCTGACATCCGCTCGGGCGCTGCGGGAGGAGGGAGGAGAGGTTGTTCATGTTTGGGATCCTGCATCCAAAGGTCAGACTTATGATCTGTGGCTCATAGGCGGCGCGGAGGTTGAGAATGGTCTTTTTTTATACTCGGCTGGTCCTCGCTTAACTGGGCATAATATGGCCTTTAGCTATTAGACCAAAAAATGATTTCAGTAATGTTTTTTTTTTTAATTAATAGTGCCACAGCACAAGGTAATGAAGCGTTCCCTCAGAGCCGAATGGTTAATAAAATGTAATTTTTCCAAAGCGGAAATGCGTGGAGTCGACGACATGCCAGGAATGAGGCAAAAGAGCAAAGGAAAAACAAAACTGTCAAAGTGTGAAACTTCAACAAATGAATATAAATTACAAAAAAATAAATAAATAAAAGCGCTCCAATTACATACCGTCACACACCAGTCATAACAATAAAACCACTGCATGTTCACCATAGAATAGAAGGCAACAGCCCTGCAATAAATTCTCCCTTTGGGAAGAGTTACATGCTGATTTTTTAATTTTTTTTTTTTATTGAGTGTGTTTGAGAGAGGTGTTGCCATATTTGAATGATCGTTATCGTGACTGTAATTTGCGACGCCCTTTGAACTGCACTGGATTATACTGGGAGGTGTCCCTAATATTTTGGTCACCCCGACGCGAATGAGCGGGATGACCAAAATATTAGGGACGCCACGGTTCAACAGCATCACAGACTGCATTCTCGAAAACAGTCATTAACGTCTTTAAACACCTTCTCCTAAACAGATTCAGTGAAATCCAACATAGGACTCCTCGTGAAAGAAGAATTTATTGCGGGTAGACATGCAGTGGTCATAATGTGAAGCTTAATCTTTGCATCTAACAGGCTCATCTGGGGGCCACCTGAGCTTGTTTAACCCCTCCAGCCAGCTCCGCATGGGGGACCTTGTTATTTGAGCCGGCTGTCAGAATTTTTACCCCTAAAATTCTCAACTTTGAAAGAAAAGAACGCAGCCTGAAATGAAGGAATCAAGACAAATGTGGGCATTTTTTTTTTCTTAGACGACGCATCTTACCATGTGAGGAGGTGGCAGCCTGGGCAGCAGCGGTGGCAGTGGCGGCGGCGGCGGTGGCAGTCGCAGCAGCGGCTGGCGCCACCGGCGCAGCGGTGGTCTCAGCGGGGGCCGCCGCGGTCAGATCGGGGCCGTCCACCAGCAGGCTGATGGGTCCCGACTCGATGGTGTAGCTCCTGGTGAACACGCTGTTGAGCAGCATCCTTTGACTGGCGGAGCTGCCGCACAGGTCGGGGCACTTGTCCGAGGGGAGGGTGGCGATGCACAGGTTGGCCGTGCACTTGATGTACATCTGCGCGGCGCGAGAGGGGGGATCAGGTCAGCGCTCACGCAGCGGCTGCGCCGGATTTACCGCGGGTTGTTTCTTTAAGGGACGCAAACGCCGTTGACTCTGAGCGTCAAACAAAGCGCTTGACAAATAAAAAAACCAGGAGATGCACTCGGAAGACGAGTTAAGGGGTCACCAAAGTGATTAAAATCATCACGTCCGGGAGATTAATATCTGCCTAAAAATGCACAGAAACCCATCCAAGGTGTCGGATGCCAGACGGAACTGCCGTCAAAAATAGCTTTGCCACTATTGCTGCTTGAAATTTTGGGCAAAAAAATCCCCAAGGACACGTGTTATGGTAAATATTTTGTCCCAAGATGTTTCAGGTGACTCAAATTGTTAAAGCACCTGAAACGTTTTTCTTTTATTTATTTTTTTAATGCTCAAGAATAGATAAGTTTTCTATTAAATTACTAATCAAAAGTATAATGAATAAGCAAAGTATTAAAAAGCGAGAAGAGGTAAATACTTAACAAAAAAAGACCTCTTAAGCAATTAATACACTGCTGCCTATAAAGTTTTTTTTTTTTTTTTGTGTCTTCTCATGAAATGATTGAGACAATGTGATTTGCTCTTGAGAGATAAAGTTGATGTGTTCCCAAAACGCCATTAATCAATCAGGTGAAAGCTGATTATTGATGCGTATAAATGGGAATAAAATGTGCCTGAAAACAAGACATATTCCAACTCGATGGGCACCAGTGTAGAGGGAACTATTTAGCTTCATCTATTTAATTTGTCAATAATGACTCCATGACAGCCTCCTCGGGCTTCAGGTGGATTATTTGCCGTATCTGTGGTTTCAGACAAATTCCGCTCATGTAAAAGAAACAAAAGAAAAAAGAAAAAAGAAACAGGGCACAGACCGTGGATGCTCTGGTCGTCATGTTGCTCAAATCGAGGCGATACACTCTGGAATTGTTCCGCGACGTGACGACCTCGAGTGTGTCGTTGGTGGCCGTGCACCTGGCGGAGGAATGGGAAGAAAGCGAAGAGGAAAATCACATTTCATATCCTTCAAGATAAAAGCAGGCACAGAGGGCAGCAGTATTCCCGAACCTGTCCCAGACTTGTTTCAAAAATAAAGATGCTAAATTCACATCTTCTTTCGAGCTCAACTTGTAAAAACAGATTTGCGTTCTCAGTTTTCCGTGTTGTGCTTCAGGGGGAGCCCAAGTGATGGGATGGCCTTACTCACCAGGGGTAGGGGGGATCCTCATAATTCTATTTGCACCAGTCCACAGACCTGTGTGTATTGTAACTTGGAGCCTCGTACATATGAGTACACATGAGAAATTAATTTTCTTTCAATGTTCACTGTTAAATTCTGTGTAAGCAGAGTTAAACGCGGAGCCAAATCCTTTGTTTGAGTGCGCAAACCTGGCCAGTAAAGCCCATTCTGATTCTGAAGCCACTTAAAAGCCACTTTTCTTACTTTCATATTTCATGTGTAAATTATCAGTGCTTAAACACACAAAATTCTTTTTTTTTTAATTATGATTGTCATTTTCACATCGTTAGTTTGCAATCCCTTTTATGTCTTCTAGGTGTCCTTCCTTAAAATATTGTTGCATTTTTAACTTATTGAAGTGGAGGCTTTAAACCAGCCCACTGGATGTTCTGGTTTTTTTTTTTTTTTTTTTAATTTTGGAAAGAAATGAAGATCTTGATCCCGCACGTCCGAGTCGTGTGTGCTTCCATGTTTCCCTGCAAGCGTCCAAACCGCTGACCCCCGCTACGAACAAGCGAGGCCGCCCGCCACTGACCCTTGCTGCAGGATGGGGTTGGACACGGCAAAGTCCTCCGTCTCGGACTCGATGCAGTTGCTGACGATCATCTCGGCGCGGTGCACGCTGCAGTTGGACATGACGTGGAGGTCCAGGTGGCTGTGCCTGTCGCCCGCCGGGCTGCCCGGCGTGGTGCTCAAGGTGCCGTTCCTCCACGACGGGGCGCCTCGGCGCACTCGCGCCGGCCGCCTGGAGCGGAACCTCGGGAGGCGGGTGTATTTCGCCAGCGGCCCTTCTCCTGGCGGGTGGACCTCGATCCAAAGCGCGACCTCGCCGAAGGCCTCCCTCTCCGTGGGGATCAAAATGGCGTAGTGCGGGCCGGCGGCCTGGATTCCGGGGATGCGGCAGGCCAGCGGGAGGATGAGGGAGGGCCGGCGGCTCACCGTGGTGTACGGACGCACGGTCTGCAAGGTGTTGGTGTAAATCAGCTCTGAACCGGCATGCTAGAAGACAGGAAGGGGATGAGCAGGAAGGGGATGAGCGTCAGTGTCCAGTTTAGAGTATCCAGTCTCTTTTTGCAGCAAAATTTATGTTTTTATTTTTTTTATCTTTTTATTATTATTATCATAATCAGTTCTAATGAATCAGAACAGGGCGTTTCTCCAATACAGCAGGTCTGGATCGGATTTGGATGTAAATAGTTTACATGATAGGCATCTACAAATTCCAACCATTTCCATGTTAGCGTCTCTCAGTGGTTAAAAAAAAAAGACTGACCTGTCTCTTCATAAAGACATAACCAAACATTCACTGATTCATTTGTAAAACGTGTCACAGAACCGAAACAATGAAACATACACATAAACGAGCCATAACATTATGACCACGTGCCTAAAATTGAGTAGGTCCGCATCTTGCTGCCAAAACAGCACTGACCCATCAAGGCCTGGACTCCACGAGACCACTGAAGGTGCGCTGTGGTATCTGGAGGTCAAGTCAACCGAAGGCCGAATCTGGAGGCCGAGTCAACACCTCGAACTGGTTGTTTGTGTTCCTCAAACATTCCTGAACTGTTGTTGCTTCGTGGCAGGGAGCTTTATCCTGCTGGAAGAGGCCGCTGCCATCAGGGAACAACCGTTTCCATGAAAGGGGGGACATGGTCTGCAACAATGCTTAGGTAGCTGCTGCATGTCAGAGGAACATCCACATGGATGGCAGGACCCAAGGTTCCCCAGCAGAACACTGCCCAAAGCATCACACTGCCT
>CAAKHG010018814.1:2770-18229 GCA_901007715.1 Dactylopterus volitans
CAAAAACTCCCTCTGCAGAGAAAACAGCCAGAAAGTCAGATTTTATACTTTCACACACACACACACCCACACACACACACACAAAACAGCAATGTGGCATAAATAAATAAATAAATATTAAAAAAAATAGCTGTCTCATAATGTGTTGAAATCTGACAACAATATGTTAAGTGTCATTTACAACTACATGATAAGGCTGCTACCTTGGTCTTTATTGTTTGGATTTATAAATATAAAGTGAACATCCACAGCACTGACGGATTCCCTGCAGGTGCGTTTCTCATTATGATGTTCTGAAGTAGTGAACCGGAAATTCTGCAAATTGCTTGTGTGGATGAAAATATTCTGCATAATGCATGAAGCTCCTAAAATGCAGTTTGTTTGAGTGTGCGTGTCTTCGTGCATGCGTGCGTGCGTGCGTGCGTGTGTGCATGTGTGTGTGTGTTTGTGCGTGCACAGTGAGGGGAGCGTGAGTGGAGATAGCGGGAGAGACTCAAAGAATGAGAGACACAAGGCAACACTTGATATCTGATACCGAGTGGTAACCTGACATGTAGCATGCTAACTGTCGACATAATAAGAGCAGCGGGGACGAGACAGTGCAGCATGGGCTCCTTAAATCAGCTCATGGAAGAGGGATGGATTGGGATAAAGATAGATGAGGCAAGCGGAGGAAGGGGAGCAGGAGCCGGGGAGGCAGCATCTCGCCGCTCCTGCTCACACCAGCAGCAGGAGGGCAGAGATGTGCAGAGGCCACAGCGAGACAATTACCAAACTCATTAAATAACCTGCTAGTCGGCTTTGAACTGCAGCTCCCTCAGCATCGTGCCTGGGTTCTCCACCACTCTTGTGGACATTCAAATAGACGTTACTCTCAAAAAGGCCTTGGCGCACCGGGCCGGGCTTTTTTCTTGTTTCAAAATAAATACAACCTCATGTTGTGTCGACCACGTTTGCACAAGGACTCCAAAACTTTTGTCCGTCGTTATTTTTTATGGAGCAGGTTTGGTTTCCTGCGCATCAGTCCAAAGCATTTAGAGGGCTGTTTGACTAATGTGTGTGCGTGTGTGTGTGTGTGTGTGTATATATTCCTTCCTCAAACATACTGCCAGCTGCAGTTCAGGATAAACATGTTCAAGGAAATTGGTGGTCTTCTTTTAAATGTGTGGAGTCAGTGTAGCTAGCAGCATATCAAACAGGCCCGCTGACATTGTAAAATACATCTGAAAGCGATCGAGATAATTCTGCACCCACTTTATTAGTGAGCCAAAAACTCCCTGCTCTTGTCTTGCTGAAGAAGTGAAAGAACCCCAAAATCATCTCCATCGCACTGCGACACCATTTTGTCTCAAATTTCGAATTAGTGCGATGAATAGGAAAATGAAGGCATCAGACTCAATGTGCAAGGTTCCTTAGCATAATAGGGTTCTTTCTTCTTTTTTTTTTTTTTGCGAAACAGATTACAGATTTAAAAAGACTTGCGAAAAAAAACACATGCTCAGTGTGCAAAGGCCTTCCCTCTGGTTCCTCTTTTTGTTTTTAAATGGCTTTAGAGGAGAGCGGAAATGGCAAGACTAATGTTTACATGCGTCCGCTGGAATTAAAAGTGCAACCCAGAATCACAAGTGGGACAGCAATAAAAAAAAATTGGTTTGTGGCCTTCAGGCATGACATTGCCCAAGAAAGCTTTGCAACTGGCTGCGAAAGAGGGAGACAGGCCAGCATACTGAAGGTAATGTTAAGAAAGAGGGAAATGAGGCATCCAGATACAGACCCAGAGAGTGGGTTAGTATGAGTTAGCAGAGGAGGGATGAATGAGTACTGACAAGCTTGAACATTTATTTCCAGTGGCACTGAGGAGCAGCAGGAGACATGGCTGGGAGGGAGGGGGAAGGGGGAAGAAGACAGTGAAGAAGATGAAGCAAAACGAGGGGTGAGGATGATGGTAAGAAGCAATATGGCTGAGAGCACCATGGACGGTTAAGAGAAAATTATCAAGGTTCACAGGGTGGGACAGGAAAAGAACCACTTTGGGGGGAGAGAGAGACGGTGTTTGTCAGCACTCCAGTGTCATGAAGCACTGTTGACTAACCTTGACTGCATTCACCTCCAAGCTCCCTGCCACACTGCTTGTTGACAAGTATTGACACTACAGTCTGCAAGAGAAAAACTGAGGGGAAACAAACACACAGAGGACAGGGGGGGGGGGGGGGGGAGAAAAAAAAAACATGAATGATGTGTAAATGGAACAAACAAGGTGATAACAGTTTGACAGCGGAGATGTATGGATGGGCGAGGAAGGCTGCCATGTTTGGCATCATGCTGAACATATGGCGAATGAAGCCAATGGAAGATATGAAGGTGCTCAAAAAATAAATAGTATTGTCGGTGCAGTTAACATTTTCAATGAGGACATTGAGCATTTATTCTCAGGCAGCATTCATTTCCCTCCACTCAATAAACCTCTCTGGAGACACACAGATCTCGGCACTCATACCTGCTGCACACAATGAAAAACACACACATTCACACACACACACAGGCGCACACACACACACACACACACAGTCTCACACACACGCACAGTTCCCCACCCCTGAACCTCCCCCATTATCCCATGAGCCTGCTCTTCTCTGCCTCGCTCGACAAGAGCTTGGAAATAAAAACATCACAGCTCTGCCTCGCAGCACCTGTTCAATAACATTGACATTTCACATTCGGCATACACACACCGACATTCCCTGCATTTACTCCCTTTAACACCCAGAAACGCAACGCGCACACTATCAATCTGTCACGTTTCAATGTAAGCATCTAAATACTGCACGCATTAAGACAGTGTGTGTGTGTGTGTGGTTGTGCGCGCGCCCGTCTCGGTTCTGCAGTAATGTATGGGGTGTGACAATCTAAATGAATCGTTAGCCAATTATCTTGATTCTGCAACAACTCACTCAGTTATATACAGCAATCCTCCAAACAGTTGTGTCACTCCAATCAAGAAAAACTCTTTATTGGAGTCAATTATCATCTATCAATTGCTGAAGTCCATTCATGTGACTCAATGGGGTTGCCATTAACCGTGGCAACACCAACCGCTTTAAAAGGATAATTAAGGAGAATTTTCAATCTGGTTCACAATAACGTGCAGCATGGCCTGTGTTTGTACGGGGGTTGTTATCTGAAGCTGGTAATATTATGAGGACGAGGAGGTTTAGGGCATCTTACTGGGAGCATAAGACGTGGAGAAACTGATGAATATGTGAAGAACCATAGGATATCTGTAATATTTTGTCTGGGGAGTGTCTCTTTAAAAGGATGTTGCTGTTAACCAATGATTTATTGACAACAAGGCTTGTACAAAACAAGCTGACGTCCCCAGATATTTACTGGATGTATGAAACGGTGCCGTTTGTTCTTATTCATTCCCCACTGCTGGCAAAGCGCACCTCCTAAATTCCGCCTGCATTTTGAAGTGAAATGGTCGGTTCAGTTTTGAATTGAAAAGTATCACCAGGTGTGCAGGGAATAAAATCAAAGCAGTTATCCAGGCAGTCTGTATAATGTTTAATAGAACAGCAAGTAGCATGTACTAGTTTTTTTTGTTTTGTTTTTTTTTTACACCTGATTGACAAAGCAACACAAATGCTCACACACCAAACCATCCAGATAAATGCACATCATTTCTATTGACTCCACGATCAAACTTGACAAAGATGTTTAGGGGCTCACAGAGGCTCGATATAAACATTTGGTTTCCTTTTCCGTGTATCATGACACCATGATGAATGTCTTCTTTCTTTTTTTAAGCACCCAAAGGACGAGGTGGAATGTGCACTGGGCGATCTCGTGCCAGGGTTCAATGGTGTAACCAGGTGCAGCCGAACCTGGATGGCTGCGCGGGGACATCTGTTTCACGGCATCGGAGCCGTCAGAGCCCCGTCAGAGCCCCGTCATCACCGCAGATTAAATAGCAGTAAATCTGAGAATGAGAACCATGTATGAATAGCATACATTACTTTGCAATCCCCTCAGCAACTCCGGGACCTCAACAGTGACAGACAATCTGTCCATCCGGCATGCACAGAGGAGATCATATCTTTACCAGTTTTTTTTTGTTTTTTTTTAAACACTCTAAAATCAGTCTATGACTAACTTACCTCCTTTTTAATCAGCTCGTGTCTTGGCCTGGAGGCTATATCCAAATGGGTCAAGGCATGCAACATCATTCTTTCAACAAACTGCCCATCCATCAAGTCGCTCCCATTTGTCACAACAGAGTAACTAAGACAAGCTTAACAGGCCTAGAAATGTCCAATCCAATTCTAGCACATGGGCTCATGTGAGAGCAGGAATCTCTTCCGGGCCCACAAGTTGAGCGTTATTCTATGTGAGCGCCACAGGATGCGTTGAATGATGACAAAGACACTGGCCTTTCCCTCTTTAGCCGCCTGCCACCAGTCTCGGTGTCTGAGCGGTATCTAAAATTCTGTCTCAGGGAAACCTTTTTGACAAGCCAATCCCAAAATCCTGTGCCGAGACCCTAGTCCCCTTCGACCACCGTACCCCCCTCGCAAGCTGGCTGACATCAAAGACAACTGTTTTATTTCTGTGACTTCAGTCCGCCTCTCATTCTGTCTTTTTCTCCAGCTGTTCCCCATATGCTACTTAGAAAAGACACTATCTTAACACCAGGTCCCTGGCAACCAGACACCAAACACAGCATATTCAAAAGCTTCACCATTTCTCAACTTAAAAAGAGACTGAGCTAAATGTTAAAATATGAGCAGCCATTACAAAAAGTGCCTCAAAAGACAACATACTGTGAAGAGAAATTTAGCCCTGTGAAAATAATTACACCTGAAACTCTCTGAATATGCACCTTGGGCCAGGATTAATAAAAACCAATGCAATAATGGAAGACCAGGCAAAATCTTCTCCTCAAGCCGGCTTGAAACCAAACTCCTTTCATCCAAACAGCCCCACCGGTCATCACTGTCGACCTTCGCCACCCATCAAGCCAAACAAAAGCGATTAAACAGTGAGTAGTGAGCATTGTGCGGCAGCTCCATTAACCTATCAGAAAGAGATTTTGGAAGCTCCGGTGTCTGGCCAAGTGGAACGCTCTCCTTTTACTATATCTGAAAAAAAAAGACACGAGTGAGGTGAGTAAGAGTGTGTGCGTGTGTGTGTGTGTGCGTGCGTGTGCACGTGTGCGCACAGTGTGACAGTTGAGCAGCTTCTATTAGGTAAGCACATTGAGCCGTCAGGCCGACACATTCATCAACACACAGAATAGCAGTCGGCAGCACCAGCAGGCTGGTCCGCCTCTCCACAGTGCTACTGTTACTGGGGGTGGGGGGCGATGGAGAGAGAAGGAGGGTGGCAGAGAGGCATTTGCAAAGCAGATTTGGACGACTCTACCCAGCATTTGGCAGTGAAAACATTTCTACACATGGTTTTACATGGGTTTTTTTTTTTTTTTTTTTTTTACAAGCATTTTTCCTGCCCTAATAAAGTAACCATGGGGCTGCTAATTATATCATCATCATACATGCACTGTAAATGTCTGGACCCGGAGTGTGCCAAAATCAATGGACAGCAAAATCTGGATCAATTGATTAGTCTGCTGCTGTTAAGCTGCTAAAACATATTTTGTGCACAGTCAATGTGTTGTTGGATGGGCGGTGGATCAATTGGGTCCCTGCCTGTTTTTCAGTGAGCGGCATCCAATGGTAGCTGGTGAGGCAAGTGAATGGGTGCCATATGAGAAGTGAGCTGAATAGGATTTGATGATGAGCTTCCTCTGCTCGTCCTCGTGTCAAACAAATCCACTACCATTACACGAAGTCCAAATTCAAATAGACGTTTTAACAGTCCTTACAAAGTCAACTGGCATACTTGTATAATAGCTCCACGGCCCCAAAAGTTCACGCCGCCGCCATGTCAGCGTGGCGTCGTTTGGATAACGAAGTGCGAGTGTTTTCACTTGCACACTGTGCAAATCCAGATTGGTTCTATTAAAAATGCATGGTTGAACATCTCAAGACAAGACATTTACAACCTTGTCTGCTGGGCCTCAGCAGCATGGGGTGTGATTAGATTGTGAATAAATTGTTTCGATTCATGCGATCAAAGAAAATTAATTTTGGCATATCTATGTGTCGGTATGAATCTGTCAGTAGAGATTGATTAGATTATGAAAACAGTCCAAGTCAAGTTGCAATTATATATCATTAGGATTTCATTAGTACTAGTAGAATGTCTTATCAGGATCTTACCAGTACTAGCGTTTATTATTATGGATACTGTTATTGATATAAATTATACTGCTGTCAATAATCTTAGTCAGTTTCGGGAGATTGTAAAAATTATAACCTGGTGTATCAGTGCCCACTGTGTCGGAAAGCTATTCATTCTATAGAAACTGCAGAAATCATAGCCTGCCATTATCTACTGTTTGTCAGGACAGAGAGAATGAAAGGTCTATTTATGAGTGTTTTTGATTTCTTTGCCGAGTATGACACCTACCAGTGACTGGCATATTTATCTTGAACGAATTAATGAATGTAAGATTCAGGAAAAACAACCCTCAGACCCAAAATAATGTGAAAGAACGGGCGAGTCTAAAAAGTGAAGGTAATGCACAAGTATAATGCGCTACATGCATTCTTTCTAACGGCCAGCGGGGGGTGACTCTAATGGTTGTACAAAGAACTCTTATTGTAGTCCATAAGAAAGTTTTCATTTTTCTCACTTTATTCATCACCTCAGTAAAACCATTTCCTACGACTTTCTGGTGTCAACTTCCTGTGTGAGGTTTTCTTTAAATACAGCATGGCGTTAATTTTGTTCGTTATGGTCCCTTTTAAAGTGAAATAGACGAAACAGGGTTTGCTTTAGGGTGTGGCTCCCTTGTGTTATTCAGATCTCACTCCCGTTCAACTCCCCTGGCTTGGTCAAATTTCACCAAACAACCAAAAATCCAAATTCGAGGTGACGTTACACTGGCTACATGAATTAATATGATGTATGCATGCAGGTACCTTAAATGCTGCATAAAGCAGGGTGCAAAGGAGGTGCCTAAGTCAGTTTCCCCGTACCCTCTTTATTCTTTTAGGCAGCTGGAAGTGACTAACTTTAGTATACAAAGGCTAATGTCAGTACACCTCCCCAAGTGGACCTGAATGCATGACACTAGACTTCCCAGCATACTAGCTAGCTCAAGTAAGCAAGAAATGAACCTTGTTATGAGTCCTGACACTGGGCCCTGCTCCCTGGCAAATAAAAACATGCCTCTCACTTACTGGCTGCCTGCGCCCACAGCCCCATTCATCAGCATTATAAAGGAGCTCGGCAGCCTCAAGGTCAGCTCAATTTCCTCCTGCCGTTATGAAGTATCAGAATCACAGCGAGAGGGGGCACCCACACAAGTAAAGAAATGATTTAGGGAAGGAGGGAGGGGAAGAAAAAAAAAAAAAGGGAGGGGGGATGTGAAGGAGAGGCAGAGTGTAATACAATGAGGAACTGTGACAAATCACCAGGAGAGAACGAGCCTCTTCTACATTAAGGATGTGTGAGTGCAGGCATTTGTGAGGAAACGTAGAGAACATTAAGCCTACTTGCTCATTCCATACAAGAATATAGTAGTCAGCTGTATAAGTAATGGAACTGAACCGTTTTTGTTTAACAAGCCAGTGCCACTTGTGCGATCACTGAAGTGTAGCCTTCGAAGCTACAAAGCAATTAGGGCCGACTAAATACATGTTTCAGAAAATGTGAATACGATGTTTACCATTTACTTTGATTAAATTGTAAGCTTTTACATGGACATAACAATGACCTAATGCGAACCTAATGCCTTTTTTTTTTCCCTTGTGGAGATCCGGGCCTATTCATCACCTGCCCAAGCAATTTGAAAAATTACACAGAAGCATGAAAGCTGATCATGTGTGTGGCAGAGAGTGCAGCGTGTGTGTTTGCTACTGCCTGAGTTGGCAGTCATCCGTGGCTGCTTCACCGGCTGAGGTTTGACATCTTCAGCTAAG
The DNA here is from genome assembly GCA_901007715.1 of Dactylopterus volitans. Taxonomy (NCBI): domain Eukaryota; kingdom Metazoa; phylum Chordata; class Actinopteri; order Syngnathiformes; family Dactylopteridae; genus Dactylopterus; species Dactylopterus volitans. Next base: position 10,816 of record CAAKHG010018814.1, read on the forward strand.
AGCCTGGGGAAATAACAGCAAATTCACTTAATGGCACCACCTCATCTATTCCTCATACAAGGAGAGAGAGGGAGAGAGAGGGAGAGAGAGTTCCTTGAGGTGCTACAAAATGGCTCTTGGCTGTGCTGCTGTTGCTCCCATCTGTAGGGGTGCAGGTGTGTGCGTAAAAACACTGCACTGAGATCCATCACTGGCCTTGGTCAGCCAGCAGCTGTAATTTGTAGTCAACTCTGACCCTTTGTGAAAAGCCAGCATGCCTGTGCTCCTGCTACAAAGCTTTCTTTTTTTTTTTTTTGTGAAGACAGCGCAATCTGGTTCGATGTGTGCGCGTGTGTGTGTGTGTGTGTGTGTGAGAGAGAGATAGAGAGGGAGAAAGAAAGAGAGAGGTAGATACAGAAAGAGTAGAGTGAGAGGGACCAAGTGTGTGTGTGCGTGCGTGTCGATCTGTGTGCAAAGAGAAACATATACAGACTTGGATGCAATGATGATGCGCGCGGCCGCAGCGGCGCGCATGTCCGCCGGTGCATGTGTAAGCAAAGTGCGAGTTTGAGTGTTTGGTGTGCGTCTGTAGGTAGTGTTATAGAGCCAGAGGTATAATGGCTGCACTCCATCTTGGTGTGAGGTATTGCAGAACAATCCAAAGCAGAGCACAGCAGCTGGAAGGGAGCCTGGGCTGGCTTGCTCTTGGATAACATCTCAGGGTAACAGCAGGTATGCTATCAGTGCAGCCCCAATCCCCTTAGGGCTGTTCTCAGAGTCTCTGACCCCGGCATGACAAGCTGGATGACATCTGAGTGCCAGCAACACAGGAAGAGCAAAGACCCATACCCATGGTGCCGCTTCCTCTCATCTGCAAATCTCATTCCAGAGGCCTGACTAGCGCCACTTCTATTTTTTTTATTTATTTTTTTTTTAAAGACATTTTAGTTCAAGTAGTTTGGCTGCTCAATCCCTTTTAAAACGGGCTTGCCATTTTTCCAATCAATTATGCATAGAAACAAAACTGAATAATGCATCGCCACGTGAGCATTAATTCAAGTTAACGTAAATACGATCGCAGCCGGAACGCGCGCGATCCCAATGCGCGCGTGTATCCCGACGTCCTTACCGAGGGGAATTTCAGATAGTACGACTTAATGGGATGACACATCGTAGTTGGAGATTTGACAGGCCTTTCGTGGCAGCTCAACAGCTTGATGTAACAGGCTCCACCGTGTGACTCAGCTTTTATGTAGCTGCAAGATGAAAATACAAAGCGCAACTATTGCTGAATCTGTACAAAAGGACATAAAGGGCATAGCACAGTAGCAAAACTGATATAGTTCACGAGACTGGATACTGAGGGGAATACTGGAGAGAAACCAATGTCGTTAATTGCGCTGCGGTGGGAAGGCTATAAATGGAAATTCATTCTCTGACTAACTCATGTAAACAGATAATTAAAAAAGAAAATCTACGCAAGAATAATTCAAACTGTGAGAGCGTTGTTTGAAGCACAGTCGCAGCCCACCGCGTTGCAACATCAGAAAGCTGGAGTTATACTCTAAAATGTGACTTTGAAAAGGTCTCGTCCGGTAGATGCGCTATTGTTGTGGTGTTTCGGAACACGACACGGAAGCAAAACACTTTTTTCGACGCCTTGTTAGGTCACGATGGGCACAGGCTCACACCGGACAGGCAAGAATCTATTGTTGTACGACTATGGCCACATTGTGACCGATTCATAAATCTCTAGCAGTGATATCTGTTGGACCAGCTGCGGAGTGGATACCTCCCGCGTGTTTTCCACCTACATAAAGCTCTCGCCTCTCCTATCTGAGATAATGGCTACCCACCACTTGGTTCCTTGTGAGTAGCTTGTCACTGCAATTGTTCTGTCACCTACGTGTCCTCTTTCTCCTGGAGAAAATGTTAAGCCCCACCCAGCTAGCTCCCAGAAGCCCCTGGGGCATGGGACAATTAAAAATGAGACAGGAGCTCAGCTGAGTTGTCACGCTGCATCTTCAATGGGACTTATCGCTGCAGAGGCGTGTGCGCGCGCACGCGTGTTTGTCTTGAGATCGAAATTCTCTCCAGAGCGAGGTGATGTCAGAGTATCAACTCTCGAAAAGCAAATGCAGCCTGGCTGGAGCGCAATATTTGGTCTTGCAGTGCTCAGACACGGCCTCGCTACACACACGCACACACACACACACACACACACACACCCGCGCTCACACACAAATCCTCCGCTGTATTCTGATGTCAGCCAATTACAAGACTGCCCCTGCTGCCCTTGACTACATTCCCTAACCTTCCTCCACAATCCGTGTCAAAACCCCCTGCACTGATTTTTTTTTTCTTTTTTTCTTTTTGTTTGGGGCCCTCATGCTCTCTTTTTTTTTTTTTTTGCTTCTTCTTCTTTTGCTCTGTCTTTAGGGCCTGAAATATTTAGCAGCCCCATCTAAATACACCTTCAGGCACAGAGTCAGGGCACTCTCCCCTCTACATGTAAGGAGTAACGAGAGGGAGGGAAAAGAGGGAAAGGGAGACAGTGGAGGAAAGGTTGGCGTAATATCTCATCAACATTATTAAATCATTTCTCCCCTCGGCAGTCCCTGGGTGGTCTTGGGTTGCGTTATTTCTCAGTCAGGGTTCAGTGGCCTCAGCTCCTGGGGTTGAGTTTGGCCATTCTGCTACCATAGTGCAGTGCTAAGCAGGTGTCAGGGGAGTTTCCCCTCAATTAAGCAAAGGTAAAGCAATGCCTCTCACTGTGGCGGCACCATGAATACATTAGTCTTGCTGTCACCAGAGGCTACGGCATAGGGGCGAATGAAGAGGACAGACAGCTGGTTGCCTCACACACACAGCTGAAGCAGGTCGAGCAAACTGCAACCAGGAGAAAGCAAAGGCTGTTTTACCTTTAACGGCAAGCAGGTGAGCCGGGTCCACGCGGGCTATGATCTGGAGTCCTCCGTCTGCGCGGATGAGTATATCTATAAAATCAATTTGACTGCAAACCAAAACAGTGTAATATCACTGTGTTTTAGAGTCAGAGGGAGTTGGGCTAATGAGTTTGTATAAGCTGTCTGACTGGCTGACACTGGAGGACTCTGTTGTGTTAATTAAAGCTCAGTGAAATGATGCTGATGAAAATTAGCATGACCCACAGCCTCAGTGAGGGGACACTGCCAAGAACATGGATCGGTCTGCTTAGTTGCTCACAAGGTGAGCACTAGATTAAAAACACTCTTTTTTTCCTCCCCTTTTTTTCCCTTAAAAGAAAAATCATCCCATTCATTAACAAAGCCAAATGGCAAGCTACAGCAAAATGATTATAGTTGTGAATATGTTACTGTACTATATTGTGTATATTATATGTATGAATGTATGCTTACATTCGTTAGCTGGTATTTGCAAAACTGACACTTGGACAAACTACGGCGGATCACATCGATCTATTTGGTTTCGGTGCGGAAACATGCAAAGACGGCAGCAATCAACAATAGCTCCATCTGACGCAGCCAACATTAAAGAGGTTTCTATAATGTCAACAGCAGCAATAACGCCGTCCTTTGTCAGTCTTTATGTGTGAGTATTACAGTTTGGACAGGCGTATTGAAAAGGGCTGATTGATGGCTTCACTGTAGACTGTCTGTCCGCCGCTCTCCCCCTGATGAGGCATGTCAATGTAAAGACATGAATGCAGCAGCCTGTCCTCCATTTTCTCCTCCTCTTCTCCTCCCCTGTCAGAAGCAGGGAGAATGACGCAGTAAATACAGATGCTGTGTGCACGGTAATTCTGGGGCATGCTGCCTTTTATCTGCCATGACAGCTTCTGCTGCTGCTGAAATCAAACGGCCGGACGCGAGGAAAAAGCTAGTATTCCCTTTAATAAACTGTCAGGGAGAGCAGAGTGAGAGTGGAAAAGGAGACACTCGGCTCTGCTCTGCAATGGCCAGGCTTGGCTAAGCAGCAGCTGAGATGGGCTAGAAATAGAGAGAGCGCTCCTTCAGGCATTAGCTGGTATTATGCTGCTCACGCAGGCTCAGACATCCAGCGTCATTGCAACTAGCAAGAGTCGTCTGATCGGTGGGGAGCGCTGGATTCTCTGCAGAGATATGCACAATGACACAGGGACGGGTATAATACGGTGGCCGGCGCAGTCAGCACCTGCTCCTGGACTCGACTACAGCTCTTTGAGTTGCCAGGTTGAATTAGATTACATGCCTCTCTCGATGCTCTATATTAGGATGAACAGAAATAAATGAAGAGCCTTCCGCGCTGCACTCCGATTCAGCGGATAGCTTGGTAGTGAGATGCAGTGCGTTTGCGATCTGCTAACCAAATAAAACGTTTCCCCAATTACACCTTCTCACGTGTGAGGACTTGCCGCTTTTCTCCGTTTTCGCATTAATGTCAAATACAGTGAATGCACTTTTCTTTTTACTGTGTGTAAGACAAAATAAAAGTTTCCAGACCTCTGACTGTGTGTATGTTGGAGCGATGACAGGGCATTCAATTTTTAATCAAAGACATAATTGATATGTCAGCCCCACCCCCCACCCCAAAAAAATAGGCTTTAGTCGTAGTCCTGACTGTCAATGTTACTGGGACACGCAGGTTCCATCTCCACAAATTCTGCAGTCATTCAAAGCGTGTGAGGGTTTGTGTATTCGACAGAAGGACAAGGAGGGTCGCTGCTGTGGAAATAGACAGCTTTTTGTTCTGACCCCGCAGCTGTCACTCGCCAAAGAGAGCCAGTCACTGGCAGCTCACAGTACAAAACATACATACGCCCCTTGACACTGCAGCAGGGGTGGAACAACAGGACTGCGCCTTAGGTGCCCCCGCGGAGACTGTTGAGAAACACAACTGCATTAGATGAGGATGCAGATGGGGTAAATCACTAAATACCTGGTCAGTGTTTAGCATCCCAGTGCACCGCCGAGCCCCTAACACCATTAATGTCCTTCCTTATAATCCAATTATGAGCCATGTGTGTCCTCATCAATCAGCCATTTTCATTTGAGCCTGTGGTCTTCTTTATCACCATTACTGCTGCAGTAATTGAGGTGGCTCTATGGAGAGGCTGTGCAGTTTACCTCCATCTGGGAGGTCAAGAGGAATGCAATTGGTTGACAATGATTATGCTCTGGCTGATTAGGCTATGTGCTACCACTGAATATTTAGCACTGATTAGACTAAGCCCTATAAAAGAGCCTTGTGGCTCACTAACAAAAGAGCCACAGAGCAGAGAGAGAGAGAGACAACCAGCAATCAGCACAAGCTAGTTGAAAAATTCATATGTATGTTTTGTGTTTGGCAACATGGTTTTTGTGGCGCTGTAATTGAGCAGCTTTCGCAAGGGGGGGAGAAAAAAAAATTACAGCTGTGAGCACAAATAATTTGATTTAAACAATATCTCACCCAAACACAGAGACTGATGTAACTGCATTTGAAGTGGCTGCTCCTTTATCACCATGGGGACTTTTTACTTTTTACTGAAACCCAACTGTGGTGGTACAAATGTATGGTGCAAATATTGCAGATGAATAGGCTGGCCCGGGTAACAGGAAACAATCCATATAGCTCATGGATAGATGGCGCGCAAAACAGATAGACACATTAATAAGTAATAACCACAAAATGGCTTCTCTAATCCCCTTGCAGAGATGGCAGCACTTTTTCCTCATCAGTGAACGTGGTATTTAACCAGAGACTGAAGTGCACTCCTGATTGCAATGGAGAGAGAGGGGGAATGAGGAAACACGGGAGCGATGTCGAGAGACAGAAAGAGAAATGTCGTACAAGTGAAAGGAGAGGAAAAAGAGGGAGAAGTGATCAGGAGAAATGACAGCAGACTGAGCAGAGGAGGGCGGGAGAGAAGTGGAAAAAAAAATTTAAAAAAAAAAAACTGAAGGAGAAAGGCAGAGAGACGTTCACTTGTTTGCAGAGGCATTAACCGTCTTGATCCTCAATAAAGAGGTGAAGCTGATTAGGTTTAATATCAAGCTGCTGCTTGTAATATTGTGCCTGTCGCTGAGAGCACAAATCACAGTCAAGTCAGGTTTCCCTTTTTTCCATTTGAAAGAGGCAGCTCTCCTCACTTGTCTCTCACTCTCTCCTTTATTCAACGTCGCGCAGCCTCCTTAAGCGCCAGCTTGTCAGGGTGACAGATGCAGACATGACCACTGACCTAAAACACTCTTTTCCAGCACATTAACCCCCGCGCCCCTACACCTTTTACACAAAACACAGAGCAACAACACAATCTGGCACACAATGCGAAATGAGACCAGCCCACAAACCGCACCCTGCTGGATGATCACCCTCCTCCCTGAATGAAGGCTACTCTGAAAATGCTTAAGCAGGGGGGAAAAAAATTACACTGTCAGTCAGGCTAAATAAATCACTTCTGCTGTTTCTACAGGGAGATTTTCTATCAAGCGCAGTGACAAAAAAAAAAGAGAAAAAAAAAACCCAATTCCATCCACTTTGGAGCAAACATGGGAAGGATCAATATGACTTTAATTACTGTAACCCATGTTTATGAAATGCAATAATCATTCATTAAAGATGCAGACAGAAGCAAGCAGGCGGGCGTCAGGGCTGCGTGCAGCGGTGGAAGAAGGGAGGGGAGGACGGGCGTAAATGATTCATGGTTTGATATCTTTCCTGTATAATGGGCTCCTCCGGGGAGCTGCTGGGGCTCCACTGCAGCTACTGACTGCCTAGCTGGATGGCTGGATGGCTGGATGGCTGCCTGGCTCGCTCTGAATCAGCCCAGGCTGCTTCTGCCACCGCCGCCTGCTGCCCAAGATTAAAAAGCCTTGCCTACCGTGAAAAGAAGCTCAGTGAAAACAGAGAGCAGAGACATGCACATACCCATATAAAAGGAAGCAACTTGATTCAATATCATCTGACAAAGTATCTGGGGGCATGAGGGAGGGGAGTGAAGAAGGGCAGACAAGAAAATATCAAAATCCTTCTAGGGGGAAACAATGGCTGTGGGTTTACTGAGGATACTTGTAACATCTATTTTTTTTTAAGCCAGCCCCCATCATCCTCTTCCACCAGACTACCATGACCCTCGCCCACTCCCCCGCTAAACCCCCTCTATCCTCTCCGCATACCCTCCTCACGCCTTGAAAGACAGAGGGGGGAAAAAAAATTAAGTGATTAAGGTTGTAACGTGTTGGACTAATCATAACATAGACAGTTTAGTGCCATCCTGCATAATTAAACGCTTTGCACTAAACACCTAATGCATACTAATTTGGAACAATCCACTCCTGGAGTTGGCAGACCATGAAGCGCCCCGCAAAGTGGGTGCTCGTCTCCCTTTCTGCACAGGCACACACACACACACACACACACACACACACACGCTGATTTGCAGAGGGATAAGGTGCTGAAGGTCAGGCCGTGCACG
>CAAKHG010018832.1:0-14130 GCA_901007715.1 Dactylopterus volitans
GAACCTGCAGTTTAGGAGAAAAAAAAAAAAAAAAAAAGATAAATGGGCTGCATCTAATTATTGCTTTGCTTTACAAAACTGTTGCCCCACTCACCTATTCATGCTCAAATACACAGACACACAGACACACACACACACACACACACACACACACACACACACACACATTCATAATGGTGGCGGAAGCAGGGAAGCGAGGGTCCAACCTGCTCTTCCGGCGCAATAAAGGGTTCAGCATCCTGCTCCAGAACACTTTGACAAGGTCTCAGATGGAACTGGGGATCTGCTAGACGGCCACTTCACCAACTGAGCCATGCTGCCCTGTGCGTTGTGTGACTTAATTTTACATGATCCACTGTGCTTTTGATTAAGCCGCCATGTTGACGCTGCACCTGAGCCCCCAGGTTAACGTGCATTCCCAAGGGTCATTCCACTGCTGTCGCACTGGTGCACAGATCTGTTGCCGTGAAAGGATCTCCAAGTATATACTAAATGCTTTAAGTTCCTCAGCATCACCAACATTTTCCCATACACGCAGCTGCTCTCAGGCGACCCTGCCAACAAGGGAAAAAAAACCTGTCAATGCCAGAAGTTGTATAAGTGAAATGAAATGATAATAAGGCATTTCTAAAATAAGGAGCCATTTTCCCGAGGTGTCAAAGAAGTCCTGAGGAAACATTAATCACAGCCTGCATCACACATTCTCAGGTACACATCTACCCCTCTTTCGACCATCACCTTCACACCATTTGCACATCCAAACTGTGGCAAGCACCCCCAGGGAAAGACTAATATGGTTTTCATACACATTTAGATTTCATCGTGGTGTGAACAGCAAATTCAAATTGCCTCTGACTCACAGACAGCCATTGAGATCTGTTGGATGTGGTCCATCTGACTGCAGTAATTGAGCAGTCAGATGGACTGCAGCAGAATTTTTTTTTTCTTTTTTTTTTTTTTTCAGGTGGTGGCAGTTATGACTTCAACACAACAGTTCACCCATTTATTCATATCCACTTGAGCTTACAGTTATTTCAGGACTTGTGTCCTGTGCTGCAAAGTCCCATTGCACAAGGTCAAGTTCAATTGCACACTTTAATTGTAATGAAAACACGTTTCAATGACCAGCTAGCAACAAAGTTTCCGTCACTGGAGCTGCTTTGCTAACCTTGCAGGTTCAGCCTGTCTAGATGAATAAAGATCATGTGAAACCTAAAAAAAACAAACAAAAACAAAACACTATTTAAAAAAAATATTTTATCACTTCAAAACACTTCAAAACCAAGATTGCTAACACCTACTGAATTTATACACTGTGACCCAGGCCTTTGTGATTCGAAAATGCAACAGCTAAGTTTTAACCACATTGATTTTAAACGTTGTTGAGGTGCAATTTTGCAACAGCAGAAGTACCGTTGTACTGATAGTCGCAGCATCAGTTTGTATTGATGTTCACTGCTGGAAATCCACAGACACAGCGGAAAATATTCTTTCAGAAATCTCGAGAAGCGGGCTGATCTGCGGGATATATTTTCCCAGCTCCTTCCAAGATGTGTTGAGTGGCGTCCTAATCAAAAATCAATGTGCCCACTTGAGTAGGGGCCATAAGGCTTCTGTAGCGGGTTATGTAATCTGATAATATCAATCATAACTGTGTTAGAGGCAATCCATCTGACTTTCGCAGGAATGGGGTCAGTGAGTAGGGGGAAGGCTGGGTGAGAGAGCCTTGGCCTCCCTTGTCATCAATTACCACTTATTATGAGGGGGGCTCACTCTGTCATGGAGTTGTGTAAACCCCCTTCCATAAATAATATTAACAGGAGCAGCCTCATCAATCAATACCAGCACAGCTGTATTGCTCCAGTCTAAATGGCGGCATCCATGGCTCTCCAGCCTCGATCAATGGCTATGGCTCCTTCAGACCAGCACATAAGGGTAAATCTAGCTGTGTTTGAACCCTGGGGTCCTCAGCCTTCCTTCTGCTACTCCAGTGTCTCTCCACTGACTGTCTCTGCCTTATTTCTCACATATTATATAGCCAGCCAACAGGATAGTCTGAAGCTGCTGCTGCAGTCTCTGCCAGGTGTCTGCAGCCTTGCTTGTTAACAGTGTGAAGCACACACACAGCGGAAGTGTCAGAAAAGTGTCTGAAAGAATGATTATGTAGAATTAATGAGTCACTTAATGATTCCAGTCCCTCCACGCATTTCCTCCCTCCACCTTTCTGTGCGATTTCCTGATGTAAAAGGTTGTGGTGTGAAGAGGAAGGAGATGAGCGCCGTAGCCAGTGGTAGCAGGGGGATTCTGGGTCAGAGTGTTGCAAATTGATAGGAAACATGTCAGCCATCGCTACAGATTCTTAAATAGCTATTGCAGATGAAACAGTGCAACTCTTTTATCACCCCGTCCACCTTAAATGCAAACACATTTGCTGTGTTTAGCCACAGGCGGGAGGGTCGAGCCGTGTCGGTTTATGAGGGTGGAGTGGCATTAGGGGAATAATTACGGAAACAAATAATTAGCAAGTAAAATGCAAAGCAAGATAAATTAGCGTCATTGTCTGCCTGTGACCTTAGCTCACTCACTCCCTGCTAGCCCGGCTCTGCCATGAGTGAATCATTCACCCAGGGACTGAGTGCTCCATGCCTAGTAACCAGTGATCAAGTAAATGGCTCAGGCAACCTTTGCCTCATGACAGTTATTTTTGGTGGCTGCAGCACATGTCATTGTGATATGAAAACACTGCTTTACTTTCTTTCTTTCTTAAATCACTCAGCTTTTATGTTCGCGTTTTCCCGCATTATCATCTCACCAACCTGAGCAGGAAGTCCATCAGGATATTGAACTGTGACTTAGGTAGACTGGAAGTGCCGGATCAGTGACTTTGATTAAAGCTGTTTTTCATATATTATAAACCATTGCCACAGGTTCTGCTTTTGTTTACACTGTTCTTCCTGCTTGGGGAGTCAGTATCTGAGCCAAGAACAACAAAAATCCATACTGGAGTCACAGAAAGATGCACTCCTTGTTCATAGTGTGCGCCTGAGCCTCATCTAAATGCCTTCTCTGCGGGATACTAGCTTTAATCGACTCACTGGCTCTAATGTCAGCAAGACTGAGAGGTATCAGCCACAGACACATTTTACAAACATTTGGCTGGTAGAAAAGAGGCAAGAAATGATATTTAATTATTCACCTCTACATTACATTTTTAGCATTCAGCAAAATCAGAATCGGAGTAGATCTGCATATACAACCCACATGTGTCGTCCCTGTCTGAAATCTTCCTGCGATCCCTAAACTCGACTTTCAGCGTCACGTGTCGCGTGCAATTAAAAATGCATCAAAATTCTGTTTTCAAGTCGTTTTATTTTGGTCATTTTGTGAAGAGGAAAGTCTAAACCACTCCCTTGATGAGCATGCAGCCCGGCATTTGCCTCCAGAAATCGTCACAGTCGGCTGAAACCTGTCAAGTTAAGATGTATGTGTGGGTATATAAAACGGACATAATTTCATGGTAAAGATGGGAAATGCTTTTGCTGTTTGATTATTGAACCTCTCGGGGTAACAGCTAAAAGTCTTAACTCCAGATCAGCATTAGGTTAAACCCAGCTATTTATGTCTACCCCGAAATGATGTTTTGAAATGTGTCTCCTCTTTTAAGCAGCGTAAACAAAGGCTATCAATCATAACCCTTGACAGCTGTAATTGCTACCAGAGATGGCAAGTCGGCCCGCTCACTGGTGCTTCAAGACATTGTTCAGTCACAGTGTTCAATGCCAGTCTCATTTAACAACAAAGTATCATGTCTCTAATCTACTTTCATTTGTATAAACCTTAAAAGTCATGTTTTTTTTCTGTTTATAGAAACTGATGACCCATTTATCTTTGTCTTTTCCTGCTCTTGAGCAACTTTTGTGTCATCTGGGACTTAATGGCCCACTAAATTTGGCAGCTCAGAAACCATCCTTTGTCTTGACTTGCATGCTGTACCGGCGGAATGGCTGCGGGGATGGAGATGTAGTGCGGTCGACCCTCCGCTTCGCTGCATGTGCACTGTCCCGAGCCATTAGTTTGCACATTTTGCTACAGAGCCACAATGACAAAATATGATTCAGCCAACAAAGTTAAATTGTATGCGCCCGTCTTTGCATTAATACATGGTGTAGTTTGTGCGGCACTTTTCTCAATCAGTGCTGATGCATGTTGCCCCATATTGGCAGGATGAATAGACTGTGTATGAATCAAAATTCCCCCTGATCAATTAGGACCAATGCTTATCTGCCATCCAGGAATGGTACCTTATCTAGTGTCATTTTGGTTGGATGTTGTTCTTCACCCATGAGAAATTATTATTATCAGTTTTAGTATGTAATCAGAAGACAAACTGTCGCATCTGTTATGATCCCTAAGTTGATGACAGCTCAAAAGGACCAGTCACGTGCAGCTCGAAGCAAGTTTGACAATGTAATGAACTTATAAAACACGGCAGGAGAAAGTGAGACAGGAGTCACAGCTAAAATAAACAAAAGCGCTACAAGACCATGAATCAGAATCAGCGTTATTGGCCAAGTTTGTGCACACAAACAAGCAATTTGGCTCCGGTTTTAACTTCGCTCACATTGCAGAAGAATATAATATTATATATTAAAAAAATAAACAAAAAAAACTAGAGCTATTATGTCTTTATGTAGACTGTACTAGTGCTTTATTTAATGAACCAGTCATTAGTTTGTTAACCGAAAATGGAATAGAAATATACTCCAACAGTGAATTAAGTCTTGTTGACTTCGTCTTAGTTGCATCTGATACAAATGTGTTGATATCCTGCACTGAATTTTCTTAATTTTTTTTTTTTTTGTTTTTTTAAAGTGGACATGCATCACGTAGGTTTGATATTGTCTCTGTGACAAGACCACTCACAATGTGTCACTACTCCAGCAACTCTTTTTGATTCTCTAATTTCCATTTTGATCGTCATACAACCATGATACTTGTGACACCAGCAGCTGGAAAGAAAGATAAAAGCAGCTACTCCGTAGAGCAGTTTCTAGGCCTTTATTGACATATTCAATTAATCAATAGTTTGATTGATATGCAAAGTATTATGTCTTATTTCGCATTTAAGGCTCCCTGTGTTTCATATAGTGGAAGTTAGCGCACAAGTGGTTGGAGCAGAAGAAGAACCAGTCGTGCTCGCTGACTCCCCTCACAGTAATGAATAGAGCGGCATGGATTTTATGGAGCTTGCTTGTATTGACCTGTGGCTGACATCCACTCTTTAGTTTCATAACATAATCAGCACTTGACACGTGATTATAATATCCCAATGCAATTTACTGCATTCACCATAAGCACATTGATTTTTTTTTTCCTTTTTTTTTTTTTTTTGCAAACAGCTCCCAGAACCACTACATTAATGTTGCAGCATAATTAGTTCGCACATTACTAAATTACTGACATATTAAAAGTGAAATAGCACAGTTCATACCCTTCCCACATAACTGCCAGAAAGGAAATTAATATGGATTCAAAAGGTCCTCAGAGACGTGAGCAGTAAAAGGGAAAAAGCAACAATCTATAAGGCATGTTTGCATAAGGATATCCTCTCTGCAGGCCTGTCAGGTGGTAGTTTCAGCAGGGTCATTCAGGCCCAGGTAATTAATATGGCCTTTAACTAGATTTGCATATGAGGACAGATCAACCCTGCTTCTTTTGGAACATTACAGTACCCTCAGTTTAGTTTGCGAGCAAGACTCCTGTCCACGATTATCGCCTCAACATCGAAACCTCCCACTCGAGCCTCGGCCTCCGTTATATATCCCGACACCAGCTTGTATACACCATGAATATACCACCAGTGTATTTGTCTGATGATTGGTGTTGAGCAAAGCTGTTCTCATCGCAAGCCGCAAAGGTGTATAGCGTAAATCTATACGTCCGTCTTTACTGCAGCGCACTTTCAGCCAGGGGAACGTTGGTGGCCAGCAGATGAGCTGCTCGATGACACACTAACTCCTCAGCAGAAATGTATTGCTCTGACCTTTGATGTCTGCATTGATCCAATGTACTGAGTGGCCATTTCCCAAGAAACAAACATATATAATTGGAATTGGGTTCCAATGGTGCTCTTTCAATGTCTCGGCGATGCTTTGCTGCAATATAAATCAATTCACACTTATACAAACAATATGGGTGCATTAGTGCTGACTGGTTGTTTGAGGATGGCGGAAGACTTCAGAAGGTTGTAATCAGGCACAACTGTCTTCATCAATCCTAAACTTTCAGTTGTCCACAAAAGATTAAGGTTGTAATCACAATAGTTTTCACTTTTTGAGTTTTCAAGCTCCAATTCATCAAAAAAAACAAAAAAAAAAAAACAAAACACCTATGTCAGATGCACGAGAGCTTGGCTCTCAGGTGCTAACTAGGCTTTATTTTTTTTTATTGAATTATGTTTACAGGTACTGTGAACATAAGGTTGAAAAAGGTGTTTTCTCACTCCATAAACGCACAACAGACCACATCGTTGCGTGCTTCCTATTTTAATCCCCAAAGCATTTTTAAGGTGTTGCATGTACAGGTAGTGATAGATGTTGATTTGCCAGATTGGGGGTTTGTTGCTTAAAATACTGGCGCGCTGCCCTCCAGGTTTGTGGGATGTGCATTGCAGAGGCACCGCATGTTAGGAGGACTCAGCCATTTCATGATTAACATACATCAATGCCTCTGATGCCTTTGTCTGTTTACAGCCTCATAAATTACCTGCACTGAGTTAGTAATATAAACAGTGCCTGAGCAACAGATCTCTAAGGTGGTGATGTTTAGCTGCTTGTTGGATGTTGTTGTAAATACTGTATCTACTGTAAGAATATATTGTGTTGTATTATTTTTAAAGCATATACTTATGGACTACCTTTGAGTGTAATATAAAAAGTTAAATGTGTCGGCACCGAATGATTGTACATACTGCACGGCAAATGCCTTATGCGCTAAAAGTTAGTTCCACGTTAGCTCAATTTATTCTTGAAAGGATAAATTGAAATTGCTCACGGTGATTTTTCATTTTTCAGAGAGTAAATAAACAAGACATGTCCTCACTGGGAACCTTGTGTTGAGGGCAGCAGTGGTTTTATTGGTCAGTGCCGAGATTAGTGGGTGCTAGTTGTTACCTGTGTGCTGTGGGGCGCTGCTGTTTACTCAGCTGCAGGGCCTCTGTCTACAGTGTTAGGGCAAAAGGAACAGGTCATGAAATATTTCATTTCCCAAGTAAAACATCTCTTCTGGTCGTCGGCTGAAAAAAAAGGGGGGGGAGAAAAAAAAAAAAAAACGGATCACGGTGATAAATGTGCAATCAGGCTGATTAACCCATTATTAGTAGTCCGAGGGATCCACTGAAGGAAATGAGGGCAAGAATGAAAAGGGTTGTTTATATGTCTCGTGCAGAACTTTGTCACTTGTCAGAGTCGGGAATGTGAAAGAGAAGAGGAGGCCACCATGAAGTTTTACCCCCACGCCACAACTCAGCGACCATTTGTGATTCGAAATTCGATTAGTGCAGACGTGCAGTATTTGCTGTCAATCTGGCGCCCTCTGATTCATTTGTGGTATTTATATCCGGCACAATCAACAGTAACACTCAAAGTAAAGAGCCAGCGGGAACTTTTCTCCCCCCCTGCTCTGGTTCTATTCCCGCCTTTGACTCCTTTTGACACCAGATGGTGCTGCAATCTCTTTACAAAGCGTCTGAAGTGGAGCTTCCGGTGTCCTACAGACGTGCACCACACACTGACAAGAAAAGAAGTTCACTTTAGTTCCTGAGTTGAGGCAAATGTTTGTTGAAATAAGTGGAGATTTCCTGGTTTTCTTTTGCAGGAAAAAAAAGGGGGGGAGAATCAAAGTTTCTTTACAGGATGAGCTCAGGCTGCTCTGCAATTACCCCCACTTGTGCTGTGGCTCTTTTTTTTTTTTTTTCCCCCTCTTCGTTGAGTAGGACCAGACATTTGTTTCCATTCCCGATTGCCGCTTATAGTTGCAGTGAGGATTCTGTGTTGGGCATTCTTCTGTTGTGGAACATGGTGGCCAGGATGTGCCAAATATCACAGCTAGCATGGATACGCTGAGGACGTAAGTGCACTAAGAGCAGCACTGCGATCTCTCTCTCTCTCTCTAAGTGTTGTTGTTCCTAATCAAGACACGGGTTGTGTTGATGTCACAGCTAAGTGTTTTAATCACAACTTCCCTTTTTGCTTTCCTTGTAGGTCTTCTAATTATGTTTTAATAATCATTGACTCCGGTGTTTTTCTGGTGGAACACCTGTGACTCGTCAGATGGATAACATTTTCTTTTCCCACCATTAGGAGAGGTGTGGGCTGACCAGGAGAAGAGAGGTGCGTGTGCATGTCTGCAGGGGTGGGGGTGGGGGGCGGTGGAGGAGGGTTGGGGAAGGGGGGGGGGGGGCGGTAGAGGTGGGGAAGCGTAGCGTGTAAGCTATTGAAAGGAGGAATGTGAGAGAGCATTATTGCCCACACTTCATGTGAATGGAAAAGGGGTTAAAGAAATGACAGCGTACAGTGGGTGGTAGGGCCTCAGCGCAGCCTGGGAGGAAATGGAATGAGAAAGTGCAGTCAGGCAGACCACTCATTCACCATGACAAATGGGAGAGGCCTCGGCTAAGGGGATACCTGATACCCCACGGCGGGGTGTGTGCACCTGCCCGGGATCCTTGTGCACCAAGGTGGAAATAAACCGCAGACACTTGTGGCTGTGCTCCCCCATTCATAACTGAGTTCTACATTAATAGTGATGATATTGGTAATAAAAAGGTAAGGGAAACAATTAATTTAACCAGCGCAGCATTTCAGTCTTAGCCCCACCTTCCACTCCAAATTATTAGTAAAACTTCAAATTTGCAAGCTATGTTACTCACTTAAAAATGTAAGAAGTCGGAGGGAATTCATGCATGACAGGAATAAATGCATGAATAAATGCATATACAGCTTCCTCCGGGATTAAAAAAGTATTTCTGACTCTGATTCTGTAGTTGAAAATACATATTGTAAGCATTTTATAAACGTATGCTGTTATGTAGGCATGTCAAAAAATAATAATAATAATCAGGGAAAAATCCTGCCATTTTTTTTTCTTTCAGTAAACTTAAATCTTCAAAATCCCTGAAAAACGGTCATCGCAAACAAAGTAGAGGTGACATAAAATACTGTTCACATCATGAAACTGTCTGTTAATTAAACTGTTAAGAACTCAGAATCAAGTGTTTATATTGTGCCTCTGCTCAGTTTGTGAGATATATGGGCATGTTTTTTAAACAACAAATACGGTACTTGCCACAAAAAATAAACAATGAAGCTTATTTCTTGTAGCTAAATGTGTTATTGGCTAATTACTCTTAAGTCTAGAAACAATCCGCATCAACATAAAATTCGAAGCAAAATACAGCAAATAAAGAAACACACTCTGTTAACACACAATTTGTAACGCACAAATAACAATTTGCACAAACGGATTAATATGCACATAAAGAGTTAATGAATCTTTCAACAGGAGGTCACAAGCAGCATGTCATGAGGCTTCCATCTAAATTAAGTCATATATCAAATTCCAGTGGCATATTGAATCTGTGGGAACTGGTCAGAATTAGAGGGGTGCTGCTATAATCAAATTGTGTTAAAGGGAAAGACACGGAGGCATACAATGACAGCAGTGAAGCGGTCTTCTGTTCACATATGCTCACACGTGGTTCAGAGAGCTTTTCTCAGCCTGTCCGTTGCCACTCCTCCTCAGCGGAGCATCCAGGAGGGACTGCTGACCTTCTCCCATGCAGAAGTCACTGAAGGGCGCCATGAAGATACTCACCGTCTTTGGCTATTTCAGTGTTTCGGATTGAGCTGTGGAATGAAAACAGCAACTCCTAACACCCACATGCAGGCTCACTCATTAGTTCATCACCCCAAAAAAAATCTGAAGTTATGATATGATCAGCCATAACCTTTTGGCACCATTTCTACATCGAGTTCTGGGTGCAGCCGTGAGTTAAAACTTTGTCCCGCACAGGTAGTTTAGTCACTGTAATTCATCTGCAACACCTCAAGAGTTCACAGTTTGATAAAATAAGGATAAAACAGTGTGACGGAAGAAGAAGCAAAACTGATTTTTTTTTAACATTTCCTGCAGCCTATTTGGTGAAAACAACACTGAAGAAGGACACGTAGCAGAGAAACAGAAACGGAAGATACAGAGCGGAGCCACCGGACTGCTGCGCGTCGGGTGGTTCTTCGCCTCCACGTTGTACCCTTAAAACCACATGTGCACACCAAGGTGTTGATTGTTCCTTACGTATTAGCAATTATGGTCATGGGAGGTGAACTGGCAGCCTCTCCACCGCGTGCACTACTTTTTCAGGACAAACATACGAGAGCACGTTTCATGATCATGCGCAAACGACTCCCAGTTAAAAAGGAAATATTGTTTTCACTTTTTTTTGGCTGTTTTGACAAAAATGGGCTTTCGTTATTGTAGCTAAACCTTGAATGCGGTGGAAGGCGTCCTTCGCATTACCGCGGCCGCTTGCAGTCAGATGCACATACTGTCCTCCCGTTAATCAGCGTTATCCAGCTAATATTAAATGTATATTAAAAACCTATAGAATGATATACATTGCGGGGCAGAGCTCATTCTAAGCGTTCTAAAATCTCTCAGGTTGAGGCCCTGGATGTGTTGAGGTGTTGTATGAGTGGTCTTGTCTTGCCGGGCTGGTCGCTCTTGCCTGCATGTTAGTCAGTGCTGCAGCTGAGCAGATCCAGCTGTCATGTCCTACAGCAGCAGGACTACAGCCGCCCCCCCCTCCCCCTCCCGACTCACCTCGTCCCCTGTAGCACATAAACCACCCCACCTATGATAGACGGATCGGGAAAATTAGGTTGTCATTATTGTTATTTATCCTGTATTATTTCATAATTAGTCCCCCCTTCAATTTGACAGGAAACACTGACACAGGACGCCTATTTGAATTAAGATTTTAAGTTTTTAGCTGAGGGTTCTCCTATTCCTTTTTTCTTTTTTTAATACTTTTCCGTGTCGACGCAGTAATCCATCCCTGCCGGCAGACTGTCTCATCAATTGGTAGCATTTTCTATGCCTCGATTTTTTAATTCTTTTATTTTTCGGTGGGGTGATGGTACAATCTCATGTTTTATTTGGCATGTTATTGTAGTCCCCCTCACACACACACAGCACAAACACATGAATGTTTTTTAAAAATATTCTCACACTGGCATTGAGCAATTGTCCCCGGCTGCTTTGCTGTGTCGACTCCCAGATAATTATGTTCGAATGCAAAGCTTTTTTCAATGATTTTATTACGATAAAGCCTCACAGTGGGAACATTGTGTCGCATTTCTATGCATTGTCATCAAGCTAGCAGTGAGTGTGTTGTTATTTCTGAGAAAAGCATCTGGGTTAATCTCATATTAGTCAAGACGGATCGTTCGCACAAACAGCCTTAGACTTGTTTCACAGAACTATACTCTAAATTAAATGCATATGGTGTCAGCGTGTTTGCCCTGTGTTGCGTTAAATTCGATCAAACAAAGAGAGGTGAACATGAATTTACAATTTGTGAGTGTAAATAAAAATCTGATGCCGCAAAAACCTGAAGCTTCAACTCAGTTTCACCAAGCATTCTAAATTCCTAGAAGCCAGAGCTGGTATAAGTGCATGCATAAAATTTCATTATCTACTATTATAGCCTTTATATCTTTGTCATAATGTTTGCAAAATTAATTTAGAAATCTAATCACATAATTGGAATTTACCATATGTCATTTTTATGTTATTAAGATGAAAATTTCGAATTTACTACTCTCACTTTGCATTCTTCGTGTTTGCTCGTCAGTGGTCCTTCGGCGGCCGCGAGCGTGTCCATGAGCTGTGCTGTATGTTTTAGTGTTATTTGCTGGTGTGTGTGTGTGTGTGTGTGTGTGTGTGTGTGTGTGCTGTGGTTTACATTATTCAGTTGTACATTCTTTGCCCATAAAACAGCAGCGATTGACAAGGACATCTGTTGCACTCAAGCCCCAATGGAGTAAACAATATGTTTTGAATTAAGATCTGACCTTGGAATAAGCTTTATCTTATTTATAAATCATAGTGAGTTAAATATGCTTTTAAGAAGATTAGGTCATCTGGAGTCCCCCCCTCCCCTCCCTTGCAAACACGCGCACACACACACACACACGCATACACACATGCAGAATGAGATGTAATCCACATTCATAATCCAATGATTCTTACAAGCTGTTTTGTGTTGTTAAATACTGGGTATTTGTGTTGAATTAATATCAGTCTAATCTCCTTTAAGCTATCAGTTGCTGTCTGGTTCATCGCCATCTTGTTTATTGCTTGCTCTCCACTCGTCACTGTTGTCCAGGAGGTTAAATCATGCCGTCCTTCATCAAAGGTGCTGGATTCTTTAAAAAAAAAAGTGCGTAATTCGTGGATATCCTCCTGACTGTTTTATAATATTTTAAAAATGCTGAACCTTTTTTTTTTTTTTTTAAACCCTTTTAACACCTTTAAAATAGCACAATTTGTGACTAACTCCGACTTTTTATTATTATTATTATTATTAAAGCAACAGTTTTGTCTTTCTTTAATCAGCTGCTGGTTTTAAAAAGAGGCCTGGTGAGAGGAAATAAATAAACCATAGTAAACAAATACATTTCCATTACCCTATAACTAGTCTTGTGTTATAAATCCTATTACCCACAAATAAACAGACCTATCTATCCATCTATCTATCTATCTATCTATCTATCTATCTATCTATCTATCTATCTATCTATCTATCTATCTATCTATCTATCTATCTATCTATCTATCTATCTATCTATCTATCTCTGCCTCCAATAATAATGTGGGTGTAACTGTGTACATGTGCCGTGATTATCCACATACAGCAGAGAGTAGCAGCTTTACAGCAGCTTGTTATGTTCTGTCCACTTCAACAGGTGGCTCTGAGACGTTTTCCCAAAGAGGTGAGAATTGGCTTTTCCACACTGAAGTAATGGCGCAGTTATGAAGCTTAGTCGGATTATTATCCTTGCTATCTTCATTTAGTTTTATTGTAGCTGCTGAAGATTTTCTCGGCACTCAGACTTGCATGTCCAATATTATTAGTAGCTATGAGTTCAGCCTGTGCAAATCTGTTAATGCATAAGACCATAAGAGCTTCTTATGTTCCAAGCCAGGTCAGTGTGAAGACACATCAGATTAATATTTGATCATGCAGAAGGGCCCTTAATCAGATTTGCTTATTCCCTCAGCTGAGTGCTCTGCAGCAATTATCATAATTGTTGCGCTAAACATGCTTGTCTTTACGGCTAGCGGTTGGGCGTGAGCGTGTGCCGTGAGAAGGGGATTCCAGCACCAAACCCAATTAATGCAGGACGGATGGCTGGGCCTGCTGAGGGAGGAGGAGAAGGAGGATATAGGGATGAAGAGGAGGGGAGGGAAATGGACAGGGACAGCTACGCTGGTCCAAGCCGGAGAAATAACCCAGAGCAGCACACTCGACTCAAGCCACCGGGGGCTCCTCAGGACAGGATCTCCCCAGGCTGTAATCCCCCCCTCAACCGGGCCACCGGCTCGGGATGATAGCAGCAAAGCCAGAGCTGCATTGCCAAAATGACAATTATAACACTTCTTTGAGCATGTAAAAACCAGATTCTCTTGTCTGTTTGAATGGAAATCATATTTTCAAATGCCACAAGTCTGTGGGTTAATTCTAAAATTGTAAAAATGTCAGTTCAATTAACAATCATTTTTTTAATTTTGCGCATCTTCTATTTAATTAATCTAACAGCTTATCAGGACCCCGGGGACATTTCTGTACGTACAATCATTTCAGAAGATTTATGTTGGCATAAATCAAATTAGGTCAAATGGAAAAAAAATGAATTATGAATTTATATTCAATTAAAGAAGAATTCATTTGGAAATGGTTGTTAGTAGCGTATTTTTGATTGACTTAATTACATAGTGTTTTGTTTTCTCGATGAGTCCCCTGAGTTTTTCAGGTGTGTGTGTGTGTGTGTGTGTGTGTGTGTGTGTGTG
>CAAKHG010018832.1:14150-55389 GCA_901007715.1 Dactylopterus volitans
TACTTTGTTATTATTATTTTTTTAATTGATACATTTTGTGTTTTTGTGTTTCAGTTCAGAGTTTTTCTGGTGTGTGTGTGTGTGTGTGTGTGTGTGTGTGTGTGTGTGTGTGTGTGTGTGTGTGTGTGTGTGTGTGAGGGAGAGAGATAAGAGTGGCTTTCCTGAATGAACTGTTCCTGTTTACTTCCACTGTGTTAGAAAGGCAGCTGAAATTTTCGTGACTGATATTATAAAATGTTGACAAACAAAAATAAGATAAAAATAATAAGAATAATCACCTTCAAGGACTAAATAAAAAAGTAACTTCTGCTTAAAGCTCATCATCTCTCACGCACACACCCACACACACACACACACACACACACACACACCGACACACACACACACACACTCATAGGCACTCACATACACGCACCACACTATAGGGTGATACTGTTGTAAATGCTCCTCTCACGTTTTTTTTCTCAATGCAAGTCAACAATACTAAATTATTGCTTTATGTTCAGAATGCTTGAAAATTCGTTATTTGCTTGGTTCAGTTTATTGGATTCCTGATCACCGATTTTCCTCTCACATGTGTGTGAAGCAAGGTGTGTGGCGTGTACGAGTAAAATTAGAGTAGAAGTTAAACAAAATAAGATTTTATGAATATGTTTCCCTCAATGTTAATATGAAGGTTTTAATTAAATGAAACTTTGCGTCTTAGATCAGATTATGTAAAATAATATAATCTCTGCTGAAAGCCGAATCAAGAAATATTTTTATTATTTGGGTAATAGGGAATTCAGTGAGTTTTACAAATCAAACCACTTCCAGCTCAATTGAGTGTTGTGAGCTGCATCCAATGTAATAACGTAGAAAAAAAAAGGTTTTGAGCTTAATCTTCTGAAATTATATTGTGTGCTGCAATATTCCACTGTTCTTTTACAACATTTGTGACTCAAATCCAGCCATCAAAATAAACGTACCAAGCCCAAAACTCTGCGCCATGTCAATGTTATTGCTCTGCGGTGAACAAGTTGTCAGCTAACCGGTTAGTCATAAGCATATCTGTGAAGTGAATGAGCGCGTGGACCGGTTCTGTGCGTACAGACATCATCTATCCTGCCGGAGGTGTGGCGCAGCGCAAAGAAACACTGGGAGAGATGGTTCCCCATTAATCTATGTTGACTGGCTGGAAATTGCATCTTTGTAATGAGTATTAGGTGTGCATCTACATGAATTAAAGCTCAATGAGCCTCTGATTGATCACCTCCTCCCAAATGATGCTCCGTTCGTGATCATTATTGTTTAAAAGTGACTAAATCATATCGGGATGATTAAAAGTCTTCGCCCTAAGGAGAGCAAAGATAAAGTAAAGAGACGATGCTTGAGATTTATTTATTTTTTCTCCCCCATTCCTAAATTCTGTTTATGGTTTGTTTTTGTTTGTTTTTTTGGGGGGGGGATTTGAATAAATGATGAAAAAAAAAATCGGTCAATTTAATTACACACTGCAACTGTAGGAGTTTGACGTGGGCGCGCATTGATTAGAACGTTTTTAAGCACCCAAATACAGAGGCAATATGCAAAAGAGTCAGCACGTGAATAATCAGCATAGTATATATATCGGACGTCAAAGGGTTTTCATCACAAACGCCACTGCGGATCATCTGTTTACGGAACTCCTATTTGTGTGGAGTTAGACATCCTCTATAAGCTGCCTCACTTACCTGGATATACGCAACAATGCAACACGTTCTTCACCCTGGGCTGCTTGCATGCATGCAGTGTGCAGAGTTCCCATGTGTTTGGGGGTATCACACCGTTCGTCCTCCTATTCCGCTATGACGGGATGAGATAACTTTGAAAAAAAAAAACAAAAACAAAAAAAAAAAACCTGACCACATAAAAGGTCTGTAAAGATGAACAGAGTGCAGAGGCAATGTTTGAAGTTGGGGCCAAAAAGTCCAGGTGTTTTTACAGGCATTGTGGCATTTATGTGGTCTAAACTATATGTCTGGAGTCGCCTGCGCAAAAGTGCTAGACATCCCTGCTAGGTATTCGTTTACTTCATAAAGTACCTTCAACAGTGGGCAGCTGATTTGCTGCAGTTTGTCTCAACTATAAAATCTTGATTGTTTGGACTCCCACTTGACTTTGTTTTTTTTTTGTTTTTTTTCCAGGGGCCCCCATGCAAAGTTCCAGCAACTGGACAGACCACATTGCAAATTCACAAGTGCGCACAAACAGCCGTTTCCCAGCTCCACATCTGAAGCTTTATCTGTGAACCGCCTATTGTTTCAAAGAGAAAATGTAACTGTGATTTTCCACCACGCACTTTGGCAGATGTGGGGGTAAAAAAAAAAAAAAAAAAAAAAAAAATGCTTGTTTAGAAAAGATCCAGCTTCAGAAAAAGAGCAGACCTTGTCACCTTGTATCCCGACATATTTACTGTACCTGGACACTCTAATGTTCCTCTGTAATGTCTTTCTGGTAATTATACTGCCAAGCACCCTGTTGGGGTAATTATACTAAAAACACCCTCATTAGCAGCATCAAGATGTACACCCCCAGAGGCCTCACTATCTTTCCCCTCATGCACCCTTGGAAAGCAAACTCCCCTTCATAGTTAACTTGCTGTTTTTTTTGCCTCCACGAATTCAGTTTTTTTTTTTGTTTTGTTTTTTCAGATAAAAGCAACACTCTCCAATTCACTTCAACCAGCTTGGAAACTCATGGATGCCCTCATGCTTGTTAGCTTGAGGAGAGGCAAAGTAATTTCAAATGAACAGTGCTTACAACACTTATGCAAACAGCGCGCACAAACAGTTTTAGAATGGCCCCTCCCCCCACACGATGTTACTTTTAAATGTATTACACGGTAAATATGAGTAGCTACACACATTATTTAAAACTGTTTTTCACTTTGCCCACATATGTTTGGCCGATGTTTACTACTGAGGAATTGGCTAAATGTATCAGCCCTACCATTTAGGGGAAGCACATAAAGAGTGGTAACTAAAAATGTACTTTTGCTCCGCTCAGACAAAACAGACACACTACTCACCATAACAAACCGGCAAAGAAATTACAACAGTCCCAAGACCTGCAATGTCTGGCAATTTGCTGTGCTTAAATAATTCAGAGGCGAGGCTTTTTAATGTCAGCAACTGTGTGTTTTCCAGTGACAAAGCTAGCCTCATCCAATAGTTTCACTGCATCTGCCGTTTTATGACTGACATAGCAATAAGCAGATTGTCCAGATATTTATGCCATCTGCAGCTAGGAGAGATAATTAAAGTATATAAATTAATCAAGTGCAATTAATTAGAGGCTTTATGTTCACAGCAGTACATCTTTGCATGTATAATTTATATTTATTGATTTGTTTGGTTTCATTAGCCCATAAGATAACAGTGCAAATGCATTAGAGGGGAAAATGCACAATTAGCATGCAGTAAGGGCTGCTGGTAATTGATAGATCAGCGTGCACTCCCTGCAGATATAAAGCTGTGTAAACTGTCATAAGCAGTTACAATCGATGACTGATATTTCACGCCATATCTCTCGGTTGATTAATGATGTTTTTGAAAGCGGCCCCCCGCTTAATGGGACCCTGATAGGCATGCAGAATTTACAGTTTAATCAGGGGAAGGAATTTATTGCGGTCCAGAACCTGTGTTGCGGCTGGTAGAAATGTATGATTGGTCTCTGTAAGTGCTATACTGATGTTATTTGCTCCCGTCAGCAACCAATATGGCTGAGCATTAAGAGCTTTGTGCTTCCCAGTTGATTTTTCATTGACTGCGCTGCCATCGTTCATCACCGGCTGCCTTTCCTCGCTTCTGCAGAGCTGAGGATGGAGCAACCTGGGCAGTCAATAGTGGTGGGCCAGTTGTGCTCGCAGCATTCCTGCGGCGCTAACGTGTAGCGTTTGCATTTAAGATGAAACCCACTTATTCCCGTGTTGAAGAAACAGCCATGCTGAATCACTTTCTCACCAGTTTTTATTTGATAAAACTTGCACATGCCACTTTTTTTAAACTGGGGCATTAAAGCACATGCGCCGACACACAGATCTCATACTCAGTCGTTCGTATTTCCTCAGGTGTGCTTTAATCGCTCGCCAACCCAGTAATAGAACCTGAGCTGCTAGCTCCTGTTTCGGTGCGGCGCGGCTGACATATTTTGGAGGTGTTGTCACTGCATGTTGCGTCACCGATAATTCATGTGGCTCTCGCGATATAATTACTCTGAATAAGATGTGGGGTTTATGGGCGCCACATGTTGCCGTCTGGAACCGGCTTCTGTGTATTTCCGCTCTTGTTGCGGTGGGCCACTTTCTCTGTTATGACGCTTTGTTAGGTTTCTGATGTTATGCTCGCTCCGCGGTGTTCTCGGGAGATGAGAGGCACAGGTGTGTAGCTTTAAACAGCGTAAGCCAGACGCATGCTATAGTATGTTACACCGTGGGTTTCGGGAGGGTTTTCTTTCCTACAGCTGGGTGCCAGACCTACATACATCTTTGCCCTCTGTCTCAGGCAATTTCCTCCCTTTATGTCACTGTAAATGCTTACAGAGACGATGCCCGATATTAGAGGCTGCAGATATGCGCTTCAAAGGAGGAGCTAGCCATTTTTTCTTCTGGTTTTGTTCTGAAAATTGGGGACTTTACTTTACACCTGCTGATATCCCCTCTAATTTCCCAGCTCTTGGGGAGCTCCTGAGACACTGCTAGGTGGTGCTAAAAATATCTCTTTGGTAAATGTCCTTAGAAGTTGGCTGGCCACAGTTTCCCTTGGTGTGGTCGTGTTTTTACTCTCAGGAAAGTAGTGGGAATACGTTGCATATGAGGGTCAGTGGTGATTGTCGGTGAATTATGCAAAAGATGTGTCCCAGAGGAAATAGCAACAGAAAACCCTTTGACCTTCCTCGCCTCTCTTTTGCTCACCTCTGAAGGCCTTGCTTAGATAACTTGAGTTGTCCAGGATCTTCTCATCTTGCTGAAGGAGCAGAGGTGGGCAGCTTGATAGCCGGGCCATATTGACAATGCTAGACCGCCGCAGCCCTCAAACCAACATCAGGCTATCTGATATCCTTCTAAGGGATCCCCAGAGAGTGAGAGCTTCCATTTTTCTTAACTTGTGTATAAGTAAACTGCAAGACCTGGCTGGGAGGTCAAATCAATCTCTGCTATTTATTACATAGAAATGTGACACTCCGTCTTAAATGCTCCCATCCCAAGTGATTTAGCCTCGTGTCTGCGTTATGTCTGCAGAGTGTGTTCTGCCATGTGTGTGTGAGCATGCCAGCGAGATGGGGGAGCGCAGCATTTTATGACCATTGTGCCAAATTGTCCTCTTTTTTTTTTTTTTTTTCAGACTTGTCTCCTGTAAACAAAGATGGGTTAATATGCTCTCCGAGGACAGTTTTATGTAAAGCTTTTAGCTCCGGTGTATGTATCATATTTACTGTAAGTACACTTCAAACACAGGGGCCGGGTAATGCAATGTGAATCATAGTCATGCACAGGTCAACTCTCGAGGACAGCAACTAAATACGATCAGTAACAGCGCACTTATTGTTATGTCTGTGTTAAGTTGTTCAGACAGCGCAGGAAAATAGGACAGTGACACAGTCATTAGCCCTGAAAGAGGGATGCAATGCTACGTCTGTGGGAAGCAGAGCTCTGTTTACTGCGTGACAATGTGATATTGTGCGGCTCATGCTGTCTTAATTGGAAACAGTCTCACCCCACAAAAGGTGCCTAAGACCCCTGATTTTGTGAGGCAATCTCACCCCTCCCTTTTCCCACCCCGTCACCCCTCCCTCCCCTCTTCCTTCCCTCTGAAGAGCTGCAAAACCTCCTGAAGCATTTCCTTAATCCTCCGGAAGATCATGCTCTCCCACTAAATATGGTACCTGTGGACAAACAATGGATTTTTCCATAATAATAAGTTGAAGATTTCATTATGAGTGGCTAATGGATAGATGGGTCCAGGTCTGAGCAGATACACGGAGAAGCTTCCTTTTGATCAGCAGCATAGGGTTAATCCATGGTAAGAAATAATGGAGGTTTGGGGGTGGGGTGGGGCGGGGAGGGGGAGGCAGTATTGAGCTGGGCTGAATTTACAGCCGAGAGGGCTCAGTAAAAGGATGATTTTCAGAGCCTCTCGCTGCGTATTGAAGGGAAGACTGTCTGACAAGTCATCAATGAGCCTCAGCGCTGTACTAAACTAATGAAAGCTGCATTTGATCTTCTTCGAAGAGGTTCAATACCACTCCTGCTATTATTTAAGTCCTCAGCTTCACCCAAACCTGTTTTCAGATCCACAAAAATCATTAAATTGCACAGTGAAGTAAACTGTGTTTGTGGGTATTGGATGAGGAGGAAATATCTAAACTGCTTATAATGTATCCCTGTTGATTGCATCCAATAGACACTTCCTGAGTTGTTTAGTGCCTGTCTAAGTGCTTGACTAGAGTCAGTTAATAGTAACATCTACTCCAGTCTACCTTTGGTGTTATTTATATTTCAAAGATGTACTTGGAAAGTTTTTGTCACGCACTTAGACTTTCCTATTTTTGCCCGTCTTGTGTGGTCTGATCACCTTGGTCCTTGTAGCGACACACCATCTTGTGTACGGGGCCGCCTGTTTTTATGTGTTTCCACTTTGTCTATATTCCACCATTCGACTCTCAAGGGAGGCCACCTGAAAGTCAAATGACTGCAACCAAATTCCAAACCTTTTCCCCTGAGCTCTGCTGCCCTGCAGGCTGGGCCCTCACCTTATTGCACCTAAATAAAAATAAGTTTTGATTGTTGAATTTTCATTCAAGCTCAAACGTGCAGGGGGGGGGGGCCACCACGACTGCGGCGGAGAGGCGAGCAGGATGAAAGATCTGGTCTGAGGCCGTGCCAAAGGAGCAGGGCATGCGTCATCCGTTAACATCAATGGCGGGGCTGCACCGCAAGCAAAACAGCCCATCCTCGCACTTGAACTGCAGTGATTCAAGGTTATGTTAACTGAAACATGTTGAAGTAATAATATAAACACCATGATAAACCTGCAGTTTGGGAGATTTCAGTCATAAATCTGGCCAGAGGGGGCCTGACTGAAATTTGTGATGACATCAAGTGGTTGTTAGTGTAAAAGTCTGCCATTATGCATCTGTTCTGCATCTATCCGACGTTCGTCCTGCAGCAGCTTAGGTGGTTTATTTTTACAAAATGTTATCAGTAAAAAAATAAAGAAACAAATAAATTATTGCCTAATTCGTATTTTTCATTGCTGATGAAATATATAAAATGTATAAAAAGGACTTTTCAACTGTGCTCATTTTTTTTTTTCTTACTACAGCATTCCTGGGGATACACACTAAGCAACAGATGCCTCAGGCCGAAACGAGAAAGTTTGGATTACTCAAGTTTTACTCCGACAACAACTACAATTACTAGAAGCTCTAAGGTAATGCAGACTCCCACAAGACAAGACACTACGCCTGCAAAATAGGTCAAAGTAGCCTTGCAAAAGTGTGTTAAGTTATGAATTAAAAAAAAAAAAGGCAAGCGCCCGATCTCACTCATCCTTTCATAAATTCCTGGATTTGGATAAAGATCCAGATAACCACCATAATTTGTTGGATCTATGGGCCTACCCAAAAAAACGCAATCAAAATTTGTTTGTGGTAATCCTACAAACACATAAGCAAATAATCAAACACCAGTAATTATATTTTAATGACCAAGGACTTCAAACAATTCCAGTCTTTAAAATTTTGATATCTCTACAGCAGAGATCAAGGCATGATGGTTTCGGGTTATATCTGTTGTTTTGTCCGTCGATTTCATTCTTGTCAACCGACTATCTCATGAACGCTTGGAGAGGATCCTAAAATTTGATGTGAATATCAACTGTGGCTCAAGGAATAACTAATTAGATGTTGGTGGACGGGGGTCAAAGGTCAAGGTCATTGTGCCATCACAAAGCATGTATTCATTCAAAGTCATCACACGTTACGGACAGACATGAAAGTT
The DNA here is from genome assembly GCA_901007715.1 of Dactylopterus volitans. NCBI lineage: Eukaryota > Metazoa > Chordata > Actinopteri > Syngnathiformes > Dactylopteridae > Dactylopterus > Dactylopterus volitans. The sequence continues at coordinate 22,171 of CAAKHG010018832.1, forward strand.
AACCGCGGCCTGACTCGTGGCAGGGGCACACAACCATGATTCTAGTTGTATTTACCACATGACCATACCGTATGACAATAACACACGCTATCTGAATCATCTTTTTTCACATATTCTTTGAATAATTGAACCAAGAAAACTCTTTCGTTGCCAAACGTGCACTCACAACGAGCACTTGCTGAAAGCTAATGCGATTGTAAGGTTGCAGAGATGGGGTGAAAGAATGTCTTCACACATGTTCATTACAGAAAGAGATAAAGAGATGGAGAAATTTTTTTGTAAAAGAGGAACCGGATAGAGAGAAGCACCGGGGGGAGTGCAGCAGGGCTGAAATCTCAACAGGCAAAGGAAGCGGGACATGGAGCAATATAGAGGCGAGAGGGAGCCGCTGGGCCATGCAGCGAACAGGCCTGCTAATCCTCACATATATATTCTCCTAATTAATCCTGATTACCACTTTTAATCGGCCTGCTCAGGCTTCCTTGGAATAAAGTGACACTTCCTAATGAATTAAACCTGCAATTTACAATTGGTGCACTCTTCCCTCCGCTAATTTTTTTCAGCCTCACATATTGGTCCCGTGTGGGAGCCTCCTGTCTGTCAATGGCGTGTGGTCTCACTCCCCACTAGTTAACTGCTAAACGCTTGGGTCACACCTGTGCCCTTTTATAGGGTCTGGCAATTCAGCTGGGTTAGTGTTGTGAAGGGAGTGATCAGCCACTGCTGTTAAGGATATTCCAGAAACAGACTTTTATTTATGACGCAGCAGCGCTGGTGTGTGCGTGCGTGCGTGCGTGCGTGTGTGTGTGTGTATGTGAACATGGTTTTTCATTTATTGACTGGCCGAATCCTCTTTTTTTTTTCTTTTTTTTTCTTCGCTTTGGCTTAAATCTCCTGTCCACTTTTGGGCTCCCACTGATTTTCAGAAGATGGCCTAAATATTTCCAGGAGCCTTGCTTTGCCGTTGCCAAAAGCATTATGTGATCAACCCCGACCCCTTGGGCAGTCTAGTGTCTAATCCAATGAAATGTGTTTAGGTGCAGAAAAGGTAAACAGATAGATTGCTGACCCTGCCTTTACTTCCGGGTCAGTGGCACCCAGTGGCCAAGCGCTTTAAGGCCACAACAGTAATGAACTGTGTCCCACTGCGGTCAGGCCCTATGCCTCTCTCATTTGAGTGGGTCCATCCCTGCAAGATGGGATCCTGTGAAGCGATGATTGTTTCCACGATTAGGTGGGAAGCGTAGCACAGCCATGCTTGTGGATCCCTCCCATGGATTCTCTCCTACAACAGAGCCCGCCGAAAAACAATAGCCAGCTGTCGCCTCCTGGCTGATGTGCCTTTGATCAGACAAATGAAGGCTGCTGGCATTTCTTATGGAGTGGAGATTGCTTATCGATCTATATCAAAATATTCATGCTAATCCCGGGCAGCGGAGACTATTTTCAAGCCAGGTTAGCAATCAGAGCTGCCGTCCTGTCTGGAGCAATTCGCTGAGCTGGGAAGTCTAATCAGCTCAGGGTCCTGCAGTCAAATGCACTTTGCCGTTTAAATTTGGACCCCTGACATTGATGGAGGAGTCCAGAGAAAGGTGTTGACAAACCAAATTGTTTGTTCCAGCACTATTTTGCCAGAGATCAAGTCCAGAGTAATGTGCAGTGAATTTGTTCATTACTAGCGAGGGTTGGGAAGGGGAAGGCTAAGGTTTCAGCCACTCTCCACTGCAGGACCGATGTTTTAGGATTGGGGTTTGAAGGGTCGAGGGGGGAGCCTGATGGTAGTTGTGATGCGTGGATGTGTGTGTTTGCCAGGTACAGTTGCGATACTGTGTTTGTGTGTGCTGCTTGGCAGGAGGAAGCAGCAGTGACAGTGGTGTTGGGGTGCATTGGGGCGGTGGGGTGGGGTCCTCAGAGACTTTCCTTTGGATCCTCACCAGATATGCTTATTTTCAAGATGCTGCCTGAGTGAAGTGTTGTTGTTTTTTTTGAGTGAAGTGTTGAATACATGTTGTGTGAATGAATCCCTGCAAAAGCATCGCCGCTTGCTTTATTTTCAAAGTGTAAAACAAACAAAACGGAAAAAACTACACTGAAATTCATCAAAGCGACATCATACAACTAAAACATCTTGTTTGCATTGACTTGTATTGATTGCAAGGAATAAAGGAAAATATTAGCAAGCGAAAAAAAAAAATTAACCACAAGTCTTTGAGCGGATGTGTGTGTGTGTGTGTGTGTGTGCGTGCGTGTGCGGCTTCCTTGATCGCAGATTATGTTTCCTGACTTCCTCTGGCAAAAGCTTCTCCTCTGTCCAGTGACGCAGGGCATTCTAAATCTGTCCCAATACGTTAATACTGTCATGCAATTATTGTGCGAAGAAATCTGTGAAGAAAAAGCATTGCCAGAATGGAGAGATTATCCTGCTGCAGGGTTGAAGGGCTAATGTCTTGCCATATGGCCCAGATTGTAATGTGCAGTGTCCTGCTTCAGGGTCAATCATACATCAAGTATTAGTGTCAGGTGGGGATTAATGCTTAATGTTCCCTCACCTCCGACATAGCACACTGTACTTTACCTGGCTCTGGTTACTGCTCTGACATGATGTATTACTCATGTTAGGTAACAGTGTGTGTGTGTTTGTGTGTGTGTACCGTGGTGGCGGCGGCGGGTGGGAGCTTCCATATTGCAGTTGTCGGATGCAGCGCTTAATAACACCTTTTATCGCATGAACAAGTGACGCCATCGGCGACTCATAACTGGATTAATGTGTTATAATCGTCATCCTTAAAATACAGCGCGGTTATGAAGGTTTGCGGGTCTAACTAACATCTAACTGCTGCTCTTTGTCTGTTGCCCGTTTAGCAGCCTGTCCGCCCCGGAAAAGTCTCCCTCTCCACTTCGCCGCCGTCGCCGAAAACCGCCGATTAGCCAGATTATTGCTGCTGCTGTTGCCGACGGATGCGGGGCTGTGCATTCTCACACAGGGAGATTTATCCCACACTTATGGAATAATGCTCGGGCCTGTGCGCGCTGCAGCCAGCGATGCTTCCGCGTGCATAATTAAGATTTATATTTCAGTTTCCGTGCTGATATTTAGTTTATATGGATTGTTATTATTCATCCAATATAGCCCACTGATATGCATGCCAAAAAACAAAGCTGTAATTTGATGCAGAGTAGAGCATGTTACGCATAACCATATATTATTTGATTATTGCTGCTGTTAAAAGCATCTTAGTTTTTCTCCAGGCATTTCTCTGTCACTTTATAAAGAATGTGTATACAGTATTTCTGCGAGGTAGTAATTGCTATGGATATTGCGGATGCTTAAAATGGCCCTGTGTATGCAGACAGTCTTTGTCACCTGGTGGAGTGTTAAGCCAAGTCCTGGCCAGGGCATTAACCTAAATGACTGTATAAGTAATTAACTTCATAATCCCTTTTTGACTGATTAGAATTGATAGGTTTTTTTTTTTTCCGCTCAGTTGACACAAGTGCCTCTTCCTCGAGTTCTCTAAAAACAAAGCAAGAGAACAACAATTAAAAAAAAACAAAATGTGACAATTATCAAAAGGGGGCTAGAAACACGTTGTGAATTGTAACCTTGAGAAACATGGTGACAGAAAGGGTGGGCTATGGAATGGGTGTGACATGGCAAGGTGAGATGTGAGATGTTGCTCTCTCTCTCTCTCTTTGCCTCTCTCTCTCTCTCTCTTTCTCTCTGTGTCGTGTGTGTGTGTGTGTGTGCGTACGCGCATGTGTGTGCGCGCGCGCGTGCGTGCGTTTGAGACATATGTCAGACGGCAGGATGTAAGGTGCAGGTGTCGCCAGGCTTTGGTGCTGCCTGTCACCTTGTGAATAAACAGCAGTTGTTCGCTGGGGAAGGCGGGACTGATTCATGAGAGATTGGCAGAACATGGCAGATGGATGTACTTTTTCATATGTGTAAATAGTCGCAGCTAGCTATTAACATACCTCCGTGCAGATGGCAAACTGTAATAAAGTACAGGCGATAAAACAAGCCTCCTCGTCGATGGCTGACGCCGAGCCGATGTTTGTTCATTTTTACATACAGTGCAATATGTTCTGTAGCACAAGGGCACAATAACTAGTGGGGATATTTAGGAGCGCTTGTTGTTCTTGAATAGTAAACAGTTTTAATGTTGCAGTAAAAGCAGTTTGATCTAGTTTGGCTTCAGATACCAGAAGTTTAAAAACTTGATTTTGGTACTCTACCTACTCCTCTTTGTTTTGATCTTCATAACATCGTATTAAATCCACTGCAAGACACGTGAAAGCATGCGACGCGCAAACATGTATTTCTTATTTATTTGACCCCGACCTGAAGAGCATCCCAGAGTTACCTCGGGTCGGAGCGGGAAGCCGGCGGAGCGGTGGGATCACGTGGCGCACTGACGTCGGAGCCACTCCGGCCCACAGCTGGTTCCCCTCCGAGTAGATGATCGGCTCCTTCCTGACTCCAGAGACCGGAGTAAGAGGCTGAAAAACCCAGACAGAAAGCGAGAGCAGCAGAGACAGACGGGTCGAGAAACAGTCGAGGGGGAGTGTTAGTGAGAGAAAATAAAGTGGGGAAAGGAGGGGGGGGGGCGGCATGGCGTCGGCCTCCAGATTCATCACAGCCACTCGCCGCGGCGATGCGTGTGCTTGTGCAGGGCCGTGCATGCGTTTGTGGAGCCCAAGGACTTGTCGTCTGTCTGCTGCCGGTTGTGGCAGCCAGCTGTCAGGGGAGCTCAGGGAGAGAGAGGAGGCCAGGTGAAAGGAGGGCCAGCGGCAGACGAGGACTGGAGCCAGCGCTCACTCACTCCAAATGAATGGTGACAAGAGCGCGAGAGCCATTGATCCACTGGTCAAAGCACCCCGAAGGCTGCAACCTAATGTGCTGAAAAAAGAAACATCAGCCCCAGTTGGGGCTTCTGGGGGGGGGGGTAGACAGTCGTCATCGGATGAAACACGACATGCAGTCATCAAAGGAAAGAGCTGGTATATGCAGAGGTGAATATTTTTACATCACGATAAAGAACATGATGGGAAAAGAATGAGTAGATCATAGAACTGCAGTATTGCGACGTACACAGCAAGGACATACTGTATTAGGACCATTTGAATTTCTAAACCACGCATTAAGAAATTCAACCGCAGCTAAGTTGATACATTTTTAATCGGGAAACATTGTTTTTTTTTACGGAAATAACAGCTCTTTCAGCAATAAGCCAGCCAGCGTGTCAAAATTTCCTCAGCGGAGCGTTCATTAAATGTGTAAGAGTGAAGGTTGCTTTCTCTTGAGGTGGCGGGAAAAAAAAAAATGTCTTAATACCGAAGTTGCTGCAAGTGAAGCTTTCACCTGCACCAATGTTCATCACACGTATGTCTGACTTTCAGCCATTTCCATGAAGAGATGCTGTCTGAACAATGTGGCACATTGTCGGCGCGTGTGTGCTAAGAAGCGCGCAAGCTCAAGTTGCGCAGAAGACGCGGGAAGAAATCACTTTGCTTAAAAGCAGCTTTTTTTGTGTCGGACAAACAGTCGGACATCACCGCCGCAATTCCGATCGCTGCAAATCAATATGGATAATTACCTGCTGTGGTCCACCTGGCTCTACAATATTCATTTGTCAAAATAAATAAATAAATTGATGAATATAAAACATTTCTTTCAAGCGAGAGAACATTAAGATTCAATGCTCAGCGTTTGAATATTGAGCTCTGCCCAAAGTGCTCTAATATGGGTCTTACTTGACGCTGTGACATTTGATTGGTCGGCGAAACCTGAGAAAGGCAGCAACCCGGAGAGGAGCCCTGTGTGGCCGCAGCGCCAAGCTGATTGATTGGTGATGTGGGCTGGGGGAGATGATTGATTGATTGAGGTTGGTTAGGTGACAAACAATGCAGCTCCTAGACCATCAAGGTGCAGCCCTGTCAGTGACAATAATCCCTGATTGCCTCTGTCCCCCCTTCCTCCGCTACCTCCCCCCCGCCCTCCCCTCTCATTCGTTTCCCCTGTCCACGTCTCCATTTGCCTCCTCCGGGACCACACATACAATCCTGCGTCCCCATGCATAAATACAAAAGTCAGGCGAAACATGCAAACACATGTGCGCTCAGAAATGAGATTACTTCAATTTACTTTGACTCTGGTAAATATCAACTGCTGAAGGAAATAGCTCTTTTTTTTCTTCCCCCCCCCTTTTTTTTTTTGTTTTTAATCTTCCTCCTCCTCAACCGCACACCTGCATGTGTGTGTCTGCGCGTGCATCCATGTGTTGTCTCTGTGCATGTGTGTATGCGCTGGTGTCCCACCCACCGCTGCCCTGCACAAAATGTCCAGCACAGAGCAGCCAGTGGCCCGGGGCCCCTCACACATATTATTCATATTACTGCTGATTCTAAAAAATTAGTCGCCAGGATATCCCTTTGAGATTGCAGAGATTATCAAGCTCGACTTCAAATACTTCCTAGATTCACTTAGAACACCACACAGCATCCGTTAGCTCACAAACTTTGTTTCAGGGCATCAATCAGGTGGTGTTTTATACCAGCCAAGGAGAACATGCATGTCTCGATTTTCCCTGCTTTAGATAGCCCGGCTGTTTATAGAACATGCTCATACTCAGTCCGGCTATTATCCATAGATGCATCTGATAAAATGAATTTCTGTAATAATTTCATTGAGACCTTCACGGCATCGTTTGTTTCAGATTTAACCAATTCAAGATTTGAAGGGTTTTTTTTTTTTCTTTTTTGCATAATGCTTCCTACATGTCTGAAAGCCTGCCCTGGAGCTCTTCCGCACAATGTGGGCTGGTTGGCAGGTCTGCTCTGCACATTTGGTTCATGTCCCACACATTTCCTATCTGGTGGGCATCACAGGCATTTTGCTTTAATTGCCAGGCGTTCTCCGACTGAGTGCAGCTTATTTGTATGTTTGTTTGCCTCCCTGCCTGAGCTATTGGTAATCTATTCTCCCTTCTTAGCAGGAGGAAACCCAGGCAGCCAGTGTCTGAATTCATTGAACTGGCAACAGAGTTAGTGCATTATCATGCTGGGTTTAGATGTGAAGACATACTTGGCTGACTTTCCTTAGTTCCAGCTAAAGACTAAGTAGCACAACTTTTCAGATTTTCAGAAGATGTCTGAGTTTGTAAAGAACACGGCGAAAGAAAGTGAACAAAGTAAGTTGTTCTACTTTTTTTTTTTTTTTTTGTTTTTTTGCAGTCATCTTGTAGCGAGATTATGCCGTTTTATCTTTTGGCGAAAAATACGTAGATAATCTGGGAGAAGATCTAGAGCTGATTAAGTCTTAAATCCATTTCTGAGAAACAAATCCATATTGTTAACAACACCAATTGAGTTTGTCTTCTTACTCTTTGTTTATTTGTATGTGTGTGCGCTTTTTTTTTTCACCTACATATTCATGACAGACCTGGACTTTATCTATTAAACATAGCAGGTAAGATGTACAGCACATCCACCAGCTGGGCTTGTGATTAATAATACTGCGCATGGACTTGGGTGAAAAGCTGTTTTTCTAAGATTACAGGACCTTGAGAAGATATCAACAACCGGGTCCTGGGATTTGCTGAGGGAGCAAAAACAACAATTGTGATGTAACCAAACAAAATCATTCAATAAGCAGCTGATCTTATTAAGATATATATTATCATACATTAATACTGTGTCCTTGCTTTTCTTTCAAAACTAAAATCATTAAACCAGAAACATTAACACACACACACACACACACACACACACACACACGCGCACACACACACACACACACACACACACACGCTTAACAAGCGCTTTCAACTAAATGCAGCCTGAGATTTCCATCTTTCTTCAGTCCCATCATTTTTAGTCTTTTATTTGCAGTTGGAATACAGAAAAAGCTTTATAAAATGTGAACTTTTAAAATATGACATCATCATAAAATAATAGTACACAGGTCTTAAGACCAAAAGCAGGTACTATGCCAACTTTGACTATGAAGTTAAAGTGGAATTAGTCTTGTTTTCCTCTTTTTTTTGCGAGTAAGGGATTTTATATCAAAGTGACTTTGGCCATTGTATCATCTTTAAAAGCAGGTGTGTTATGGATTTGGTAATCTCCACTTCCACCCTAAAAGTCACAAAAAAATAGAATACACTTAAAGATGAGAGTTTTGTCCTTCTAAATCTAATGCAGTAATCTTTTACACTAAAAAGTACTCTGCGTAGCGTGACTCATGAGAAAATTTGCCTCACGCGCAACGAGGTGACAAAAAAATGTGATACTTTAATGGCTTGTTCTTTAAAGGTGAACCCACCTGGCATATCTTGGCCTCCCTGTATTTTGTTGTGCCTTTGCCTTAGATTAAAAAATCTGCATATGCTTTTCACACCAGGCTCATACACCATTGATTGCGGCAATGAAGCACCATGACTATGCTGAGTAATCTAGCAATGCTTGAACCTCCTTAACCCGGCTCTCTGATAACTTGTTATGTGTCACAATTAAGACCCGAGCAGATTGTGGCAGTAGATCACAACTAAAGCATATTGCCGCTAGATTAATACAGCTGCATACGAAGGTCTTGACATTCTGCCCGGGCGCACAAGTGTGAAATATGTTTCGCAAGTGCATAATTATGACATCTGTTACCCTCCACGGTGGCTCTTGGTACAATATTAACCAAAGGGATAATGGGTTTTTAAGTTGTATGTGTTAACGCTACGCTAGCGTGTGTAACTGAAATATGACTGGGGAGTAATGAAGGTTAAATTAAAGCAGGAGATAATCGTCTGACGCAAAGATAATTGAGTTGCAATCCTTGGGCGATGAAGAATAGCTGGAGCCCAAGACAGAAATAATCACGGCGCTTCTCTAACGAGGAATAAGCTTATTTCTCCGTGATGGGGGAGGGGGACATAAAAAATTCTGATTAAAGAGTGATTAATCAGAGCAGTAATCCACAGAATCAGAATCAGAATGACATATGTCTTCTTTATGCAATTTGCTCTGCCCTCCTCTCCCTGGGAGAGCGGCACTGATTGGGCAATGGCTGCGAGTGCTGCCCCTCATCTGCGCTCGCGGGACGACTTGATGGCTGATCCGATTGCAAGGAAAGAGGCGAAAAAAAACGAAGAAAAAAAAAAATGTCTTCAACTCCGCTCCGCCTTAAAATAGTGCAGGAGGGTTCTTGTGCTCTCCCGAACATATGGTTCCACGTTGGTGCCGGGGCGGGTTCAAAAAGGGATTAGAGGACATGAGCGGAAGTGTCTCGGTGTCGGCGGCGGCACCCCGCTGCAGCGCCAAACACCGACAACAGCGCTCAGACGCTCTCACGCCGGCTCGAGCTCACACCGGCTCGAGCTCACACCCTGATGCACCGACCCCTGCTTGTTTTTGAAGACCCTTATCTTTCTCTTTCAGGTTTCGAATTGGATTAACCGTTCTGATGCTTCTGCGTGGCGCTTGCTTTAGTTTACATATAAATCAACAGTAAATGTGCCAGAGTGTTGCCATCAGGACGACCCTAAAACATGACATGACACGTCATCGTCCACTTGTTCTATCTCAATGCCTGTTTTTTGGGGGGTTTTTTTTACTGACAATTGTGTTATTTCATTCCACCTTTAGCCGCAAAGAAAAGGGCTTTGGAAACAGCCATCTTCAGTGCTTTTTCACTGCGGTATTAATTGTTTTCTTCTGTTGCTGTTTCCAGTTTCCCATGAAAATGATAACAGCAGTGCTCTCCAAGTTGCGTAGCCTGCTGATGAAAAACCTGTAAAAACACCACAGCAAGTATGCATATATTAAAAGTTTCACAATTTTAGGCAATTTGTCCTTTACTGCATGCACGAATGACTGTTTTCCATTCACACTAGTGTCTGCTAAGACTTTTACAGACTATTGGACTCCTCGGAGCGAAGGCCGGGCCTTGTACTCACAATCTCCGCCTCTCCTCCTTCTTCTGAATGTTTGGAATGCTACAAATTGAAAATTATGGATTTCTGATCCAAAAGGCCCGAGTTAGAGGTCAGAGGTCAGTCAGGCCTCATGCATACAGAGGTGAATAATTTAAGCTGTGCTCACTGAGGTGGTGTAGCGTTACCGCACGAGGAGAATGGGGATAAAAGAGAGAAGGCAAATTACCAAGGGCAAAGGGCACGAGCAGGAATCATCCCTAATTAGTGGTTGCCATGGTGAATGAGTCGGCGCGCGAGGTAAAACAATGACAGGTGTCGAGGCTGACCATCACAGAACACACGCACCATCCATCTAATTTGACTGGGCTGAGTTTGCTGCAGATAGAAAGCAAAACCCCGCACGGCCGTCCAAACGTTCCCTCATTTGCGATACAGATCAGATGCTGGGAGCGTTATGATGAAAGAATTCCCGCATGTTTACATAACAACCTTCCGTGGTGACCATACATCGTGGAATGCGGCCAACGTAAGCGGGCTACCAGTTTTCACGCCATGTGTAAGCCGTTCTCAGGAATTAACCCGAGACATAGATTTTTTTTTCTTTTTTCTTTGCATCTTCACTAAAATCATAAGCAGTCGCAGCACCGAGGTCATAAGATCATCGTCAGAATGGTTAATCCCTGAGCTGATGATAACAGCAAAAGGGGGGAAAAAAAAGATGTTATCCACGAATCGACTGTCTGCTATTGATGCCGGTGTCATTATCTCCAGATTGGCTCTGAATTAGAACAATGGCCATTTTAAGTACCATTTCCTCTTCCTTTCAGTCTTTTGCATGTGGTACGCATTAGGCAAGTTGCCATTAGGCTCGATATCTTCATTTCTATCTCAATTCATACCATCTTTTTTTTTTTTTAGACAGGTCCATAATCACTAAATGACAGATGTTAGTGTTTCATTCTGCACGTTCAGTTTTATTGCAGTATTTGTAGTGCAATGCAACAAAAACATAGCTAATTTCATCTTAATATTATTGTTTGACATATTGTGTTTATGTTAAGATAACTCAAATTAAAGCTCTTATTGGGTAATTGCTACCAATGAAAGTGCTCTTGCATTAGAAACGTGACTGTATTATATATAAAGTCACATTGTGTAAGTTAGCGCGCATCTATGCATTGTCTGGGCATGTATAGGTCCACCTTTTAACAGGGAGCCAGAGAGATGCAGCGTGGAAGCGAGACAGAGGTTGGAGGTGGCTTCAGCAACATAACGCTGGGTCATAGGAGGAGTCAGAAGGACAGAGTGTTGTTCCCAGAAGTCAAAGGCAGCGAGGCGGGGCGTCAGCCTGCACACCAAGCGACCTGCCTTCCCTCTGCCTTCCCAGCTGCTGGGAAAGATGGAGATACCAGCAAATCTGTGTTTGTTCAGCCACTCCACAAATATCCCCTCTCCAGATTGCGTCTGGCCGAGGAAACGGCACTTGACTGGGATTCTGAAATGATTATTGGTGGCAGTGTCCTTCTGGGGCTGCTTTTCTAAATGTGCCAATAAATTTCACATGTCCAGCTTTGTTTTGCTTTCATTAGGCCTCTAATCTCCGTCCCAGGGCCAGGCCGATCCTGCCATGACTGAACCCTCTGTTTTCTCTACAACCAGTGATTAATGACTGGACAGCATCATTACTGATGCTCTGCTCTGGAGTTACATATCTGCCTATATTGACACAGTGCCTTTTTTGGTATGATTTTCCATTTACAAGCTAACAACTTCATTTTTTTTTTTTTTTTTAAATAAATCAAGTATTTGTTTAAAAGCCTTGGCTCGGATGGTGACAATTAGTAAGAAGTTGTTTTGTTCCTTTGAGATCTCTTGACTATCTCTTGAAGTCTCAAAGAAGGATCGCTAATGGATTCAAGGAATCTGACCTGCAAACACCACCGCCTCTTTTACAACTCAGGCATTGTTTATCTTCTCCTTTTAAAACTCATATGCCTATAGCAGCCAGCCATTAACCTGACATTTACAGTACTTTTATTAACTCTTGAGTGCATTGATTCATAAGAGTCACTGAAGTACTCATCTCTCAGCATATTAGTCACCCGCTCCGCTGTGCTGTAATATCATATTTTAGCTGTTTGTCTCAGGTTCGTGCCCCCAGGCATGGAGACATATGCATGGCCTGACAAACCATGAACCCCGTCTGTATGCTGCATTGTGCTCCAGCTAAGCTCAATGTGTTTCCACATGACTAATAGATGATGCACACTGTTTGCCAGGCCGGCTTTTTCTGCAGTTGAAGGCCAGACAGACTGTGGGAGAAAGCTGGGTGGTTTTTCTTTCCCCCCTTTTTTTTTTATTGGGTTAAAGAAAGAATGAGTCACCTGTAGTTTGTCTAAGCACAGACAATAGCTGCAAATTCACAAGTTTTTTTTGTTTTTGTTTTTTTTTTCTTCTATGGGCCGAAAAATGTAACTGCATAAAATCAGAATCAGAGTTAGCTTTTCTGGCCAAGTTTGCGCACACTGAATTTGGCTCTAGTTTTTAATTTTGCTCACACTATGCAAGAATTTAGCATTAAATATTGAACAAAATAAACAAAAGAACCCTAAAAAGAAAGCTATGAATGCGTTAGATTCAGTAAATATGTATGTTTTTTTTATATTTGTGAGATTAATGAATAAATGTCATCGCATTATATTGATTTAATCACATAAATTCGAGTTTAACCAACTACACCTAAACTGCCAACTTAAAAAAGATATTATATCACTCCAAACTTGTACTGTTATTGTGTTCGTCACTGTGAGTCGTGCATATGTGAAAATATGATCAATATTGAATCCAAACCTAACCAAGTGTTTTTCAATCTAAACCTAAATGAAGCTCAAGGTTTTCATTTTCAAGGATGCTAACAAAGCTAGCAACCGCCCATGTTCTCCTGCAATACCACTTTGTTCCTCCAGAGGCAATATTAACACAAAGGAGTCTCAGGCCTCCTTGGATGCCTAACTTACCAGCCCGCAGCAATTGTGACTAATGTTTGTGCTGATGGAGTTATACAGGTAGAAGTGGGGGTTATATAAGTAGTGTAGCACCTTGACAGGAGAGCTCAATGCAGAGAGTGAGCTGCTGCCTGCTGGTGAGGTGCAGCTGCTGCTGAGAGCAGACAAGAGACTGGCAACAGGTCAAACTGGGTTAGCAGTATAGCTGTGAACACTGCAGTCACAGATTTTCTGTGTGTATAATTCCCCTCTGCTCAGTAATATCTGGTGATATTTTGCCGCCCTCTTTGTTTTGGAGTGTTGTTAATGAGACAATAATTTGTTAGCATCATAGCAAATGATGAATTTATCATAGCACTAACACATCAAAAGGCATTACTATTTTTCATCGGTGATTAGTAATAGAATTTGAAGACTGAGAAATCTGTTTATGGCAGTAACAGTGCCACTACTGTCAATAATTGTTGGTGTGTCACGCAGAGCCATTACCGAGGGACATGATAAGTGCTTATTAGCCAGAGAAGGAGCTCGAGGTTCATTTGTTTGAATTTAATAAATGTATTGAATAATTTTCCTGTTGCTAGTGAGGCGTCTATTTCACATTCATATAGCTTTTGTTTTAGGTTTCACTTTTATATAATAGTGTTTATTTAACAGGAACAATGCATAACCCTGCATATTTGTACAGATTACTCCAGTGATATACAACACATGCTGCTTGGGTAAAAGAAAAAAAAACAAAAAAACTTTGACAACACATTAAAATATAAAAAATGGAAAGTATGAAAACATGCACATAATAATCCATTTATTATTTCATGAATTGGTTTTCTTATGTTTTTTAAACCAGTTGACTGAGATGTGTATCATGTTTGCTGTGGAGTTTTTAACCCTGTAAATGGCCCTATGTGCCCTCGAGCGGTGAAGCTTGGCCTGAAGAGAAACACCTTGTTCATTGTCCATCTCCACTTTGATGAATGGTATTTTCTCAGCAATGAAGCTTCTATTGTTTATTTTTCCTTTTTCTCCATGTTATTTTCGTCATCCCGGGGTGAGTATTTCCCCGGCGAGTGAATAAGCCTGTCATTCCCATATTAAACACAACGTGGCCCAATAAATGGACACCACCTGTTTAAACGGTCAGTGCCATGTTGGGGTCAAGCAGGGTCCTGTTTGATTGGCCACATCGAATGGTCGGAACACGCCGCATGCCCTCTGTGGTAACTTTAAAAAATGTTCAGGAAGTTTGGTTCACCCTTTACGGCCGAGGACATTTCCTACTACAGGAGTTAAGCACTCAGGACAGGAAACCATTTGCTGTGGCTGTAAGATCTCTTTAATGACTGTCTAACTAGAAACAGGCTGGCCTAATTCAGTGCCTGGAGCCAGCAGGAATGGCTTTGCATCTAGACGTTGTTAGAATATTTACTGCTTCTTCGATGGGAGTCTTTTTGACACTGCTGCTATAAAATTTACAAGGAATCCCTTTTTAGCGTGATGCGAGGCAAAGTGTGGTCAAGAGGGGAGAAACATGCTTGAAAAAAAAAGTAGCGGGCCATTAAAGTTATCATTTGTCTTTGTTTATGTGAACGGGGAACCACGGATGGCTGACATTTAAACGGCATTTGATCGGCTTTGTCCTCGGTTACCTCAGAACGCCATCGGTCGATGGTCGGTGTCATCTGACTTTGCGGCACGCCGGAGAGGATGGCCGCGTCGAGCTGGAGCACCTCAGTTTTAACATAAGTGAAAGGGTCGGGGGTTGTCATTGGAGAGAAGCGCCGCTGATTCGAACGTATCGAGCGGCTCACACCCGCCAACTCTCTCTTGGCTGCCGTCAGACGCTGTTGCGCCTCAAGTCGAAGTTGCGGAGCGCACTTTGAAACTCGGCGGGAACGGTTATGGATCGGGAAAGTGTTTGTGTACACACTCATGTGCTCCACCTTCATGTGGGTGTCCGTGCACCGCCGTGCGCAGCACATGAGTGCCCCCGCTGACTGAGGAAATGAGCTGGGACCACCAGAGGTGATTGTGCATGTGCGAGCAGAGACCATTGGCTTGTTCCAGTCAGTGACTGACTAGGCCTGTTCTCTGACCCACCAAGCCTCACCTCCCCCCAACCTTTGTTTAATAAACCCAGGGAGTGGTGGCCCTTTTTTTCCTAAAGTGCCACCATGTCTGGACAAACTGACACACTTCAGGTTCATTGCAACCCCTCCACCCTCCCTTCTCTTTCTTCCACTGTGGATTTAAACAAATGCAGTCAAACCCAATTAGGGGAGAGTGAGAGCAGCACAGGAGAGGCACTGGTAATAGTAACTTTGTTCAGCTGGTTCCTGCTGTGACCAGCCCTCATTTAAATGAGCCGCTTGATAACCCTCAGAAATACGATCCTGGAGAGAGAGAGGGAAAGCAGCAGTCTCTCCACTTTCCTTGTTCTTAGCAAAGTGTCTTTTAACAGGCCCCTCACCTCAGTAGTGCAGAGGGGCGCCACAATGACATGGAAGAGCCAGATGGGACAATATCTTATTGTTACTGTTGATAGTGGGCAGTTAAAACTGAAAGAGAGAGAAAAAAAAATACATTTAAGATGTGTGACTCGATTTCCAGAATACGGCTGTGTGTTTAACAAACATTAAACACAAATTTTAAGAGAACTAAAGTTCATTTAGAACTCGGGGATTGCAGTTAGTAACATGCCAGACACTTGCTGAATTGCTCAAATGTGTCAAACTCCACCCATCTGGCGCTCTGAGGAGGATAAAACAAATGTTCAGAACAACTCCAATTTGACCTGGGTTTCCTGACAGCTCCCAAGCAAACTTTGAAGTGTTCTTATCATTGATTTTGTGTTTCTTGTCTAACGAGTCGGCCAGACGGAGAGAAGCTGAGATGAGTGTCAAAATACTGTTATCCACATCATTGCACGTGAGGTAATGGAGCAATTGATAAGGTGTTCTACCCCTGGGTAAACAATGCATCAGAAAAATTCTGTCATCATTCCTTACTTACCTAAAGCTGTATTTTTGTCAAATGGGTGATTTCGTTTCTGAAGCCAATGTGGTCTATCTCTTTCTCTCTCTCATAACACACACACACACACACACAAAACTAAGCGTCTCGGAAAACAACATATATCTTTGTTTCTCCTCTGCGGCTGCTCCATTTCTGTTTTCAGATACATTTGAGTCAGTCTTATGGATGCTTCGATGTCTCGGTGAGCTCAAAGATGACGAGACGTGCTGAACACAAACGACCGCGACGTCAAGAGAGTTAGAAAACAAATGTTGCGTTTTCCTCCGGGGAAGAGGTTCAAGAAGTTCAACCTCTCTAATCTCTGCCGACAGAAACCCGTTAATTCTCAAGCATTAACTGACTAAACTAAGCAAAAACAGAGGGGCGCTATTAATTTTCAGGGGGGGGGGTGTACATATCTGAGTGTTGCATCTTCGTAAACTGAAGCTTGACGGGGTAGTCGGAGGGCTTTGATCTGTTCTCCAGCGTGTTTCACAGCTGATCTGAGAGCTCGCCTGGAAAGCTGCTGTAGGCAGATGGCCCTTTTGTGACTGCGAAAATAAAAATCCAATAAACATGGTAATTATATAAAATGCAGGACTTTGTTGACAGGATCTAGTGGAGTGATACTTTTCTCGCTTGTTCTGCTCCCGACAATGGCAAATGCAATTTATGGGAGTCTTTGTACTAAACACGGCAGCTGATAACCGCAGTGGTGTCTGTCTTACATACAAATACCAGGCCCACCTGGAATCAGATAAATGGAGAACATGCCGCCACCTTTGTTTCCACTTCTAGATTTTCTCTGCATTATTTCAAAAAAAAAAAAAATAGTGGTAAGTCAGTGAAAACAATGCTGTTCATGATTTTATGATAATTGCATGTTTTTCTTAAAAAAAAACTTATACTGGCCCTCTGAAATTGACAACTCTCTTTAATCTTGTTCACGTTCAGGGCCTGAGATCAGAGACATTCGCATGGCTGTATGTCTCCTCATTACACTGATAGCAAATCACAGAGGGAAGCCTGCTGGCTCTTTGATAGGCAGGTAATTGTCCATGAGACACTGGGAGGAGATATCTCTGAGTGTCCACCGGTCTCACTGCCCTCGTTCCCATTTCCTCCTCTTGCCGCGGCAATCAAGCTGTAACACCAGCCTGTGTTTTCATTGGCACTTCAAAATGACATGATTTACAGGACCATGAGGTTGATGTCAGCTCCAGAAAAATGACAAACAATAAAAACGGGCGGAACAGCGGCCCGACGGCGAGAGGACAATGGCATGTCACTTATGCCATGGCAGAGATACAGTTTAATGTCCTCGGGGTTCTTTTGTGGGGAATAAAAACATCCATGCCGTACAAGCGCTTGTCTGCCGGCACCGATGCCGCGATGAATGGCTGTGGTCTTTTGTTGTCATAATTCTCTCAGCAGTTTATCTGTAAAGGAGAATGGGGTGAGGTTAATTATGTGTTTGGCGGTGTGAGGCCGAGTCACAACCCATGCGTGGCACTGTTACATTAATAACACAGATGTTGGGACGGGGCGGGGTAAAAGGGTAACACGGTCAGGCCCTATTATACGCCACACTGAGGAAGCCTTTGTGGGTGCTAGGGCCACACTTTAAGTGCCTCTTTATTTTGGCTCTCATTACACGCTCCAATCCCACAGCAGATACTCTGTGTGTGAGGGACTTGGATGCAATGCAGAAAGCCCCCCTAAGGAAGCCAGGGTCGCTAACCAAACATTACTTTTTTGGCTGCCTGGTGGGCTCAGTGAACCCCCATGACAATTCTGCAGGCTGCCGCACTGGTGCCCACCACATCCCAATTCATGCCGGCCCCCTTGTTTTATATTCTTGTCAAACTTGATTACAATTATGCATATCAGAGTCAATTTTGCAGGATGTTAAAATAGAATTAGCGCGATTCGCCACAACGTTAAGACACAGCTGTTGCTACAAGCATCTGCTCTGGTAAAATTATCCTAACTAAGTAACTAATGAAAATGAGAGTGAAAGCCCTCTTTTAGTGGCAGTTGTATACAGCCAACTAGATCTTATGATGTAACACCAAAGGAAGCACTATTAAGAGGTTACGGTTCTAAAGGGAATAACCTTTAGCACAGCTACATCACATTATTGAGACATGTATTTATCTATCTATTTATTTATATTTAACAATGATATATGGTAACCACGGATACCTGGTCAACATCATTTCCTTAGCATGCAAAAAGATGAAACTTGCTGCAACTTAAGCTACATTTTTCGCAAGATGCGGACTTCTTTATTTGTAACTTACATGTCAAGCTGGTAGTTATGTTCAGCCAGAGTCAGACTGGCCGTATGTTATTAACTGCTTTCCATGGAAAGATGCTAAAGCTTGTGAAGCTGCTCTGTGTCACTAGTGGTGGAATGTAGTAATGCACATTTTTGCAAGACACTTGTGAATGTGTCATAGTTTCAGTCTGTGATTTCAAGCTATATTTACACATAAAAACTATGAATTCCCAGAGAAAATTACAAGCATCTGCCTCAGCCCAATCATACCTCATGCCTACAGGCCACATCCTGACAAACACTGCACTTTGGAGACCACTGTTCGAGTCTTGTTTGTGACCCCAAAATTAAAATTTGCTGCTATTACTGACTCTTATATTTCTAACAAAACACCATTTTTCAACTAGACAACAAAGTCTTAAACTCCAGCCCGACCTAAATCATGGCGAAGCAGCTATGTGGAAATGAAACAGATATTTCAAAAAGTGTCTTATTTTGGCGCAGTGGGTCACTGACCAAGTGTCCATATTTGACTAGTTGACTAGTTTACAAACTTATTTCTGATGATGCTTTGGCAACTCTTGATCCGTTCAGTTACACGTGGCATCAGTAATGATTGCAGTGAACATCAGCCTCATTCTTTGGGGCACTGCCTAAACCGGACTTCCTGTATAGGCTCCGCCCCATCGCTGTTACAGTTTCTTACATTACCTGCATAACTTTCATGAACCTGGCTGTCATTTTCATTTTGCTTTCCCCATTAAACAGCCTCAAACGTCAAAATCTTGAGCTGCATTTTCAAATGATGCTGACAAAAAAAAATTTAAATCAAAATCTTTACGACAGAGTAAAAAAAATGCAATATTCATGTTTTTATCTTTGATCGTGTTGTTAGCAACGGCTACCACAAGTTGACATAATTGCATTTGCGCTCATGCAGCGATGAGTTTATTCCACAATAAAATAAACTGCATTTGCACAGGGAGTACGTTTTCTGTTAGATACAGAGATATAGTTGTCAGTCTCAGTAGTAGCAGTGTCAAGGAGGTGTCAGTCACATTCTCCCAAGCCCTCAGGCTCATGTGTAATGTATAAGAGGTGTGTGGTGCATTACTTTGCGCTTAAGTTTACAAGCTTGTAAACAACAGAATGCACCTTTAGCCCGGCGCTGAGGACACTTTTAATCCTAAATTGTGTTACATTTTATCTACAAACCATCAAAGATCAGCGTTGTATTACATTTAGACTCTCGTCATGTCCTCTTATTTTTCCAAACAAACCACCATCAAACACATCCTATTAACTGAAGACTGTCGCATTATCACATTATCATTATTGTTGCACACTTTATAACCTATTACATGAACCGATAAGCCACATTACGAGTTAATTTAATCTTATCAAAGATATAAGCAGACTGTGACATTCTTGACACGTCGTCATTGAAACAGTGGCCCTTCACAAAACTATATTTGGCCAGCAAATCTTTGTTAAACAGGAGCAGCAGCTGGGCGCTCTGGAGCCTGCGCGTGACTTGTCAGAAACGTGGGCGTGAGCAGGGAGAGCGCCAGACAAAAAGCAGACAAGGAAGTGGCGGGACACAGCCGCTGAGCCCCCGTCTATCAGTTCGCATGATGATTGAATCAGTTTCACATCAATCTGATGCCGAGCAGCTATAATTGGATTATTAACGCAGCACAGAGGCACATGGGGTCTCACCATTTTAACCCCAGGTGGGCGCTGGGTCTCAAGCCGTGGACTCTGACCCGCAGTCAATATCGCTCTGCTCTGCTGGTTAGCCACGGTTAACCAGCTAAGCAAAATCTACTCATAACTAACAGCTATGACACATGTGCGCGTGCTGCATTTGTGTGCATGCTTCCATCCACAGCAATGTGTCATAAGTGCGAGTAACTGAACTGTCGGAGGTGCTGTCATAATATCCTGTGTCCTCAGAATGATCTCCTGCCACTCAAAAATGTGTTTCCTTCTTGAGCCTCAAGCTGGATGTTTTAGTTTCACTGTGAAGAATGAGACATACGCAGCGTTTGACATTAGAAGGCTGTTTCTAAAAAAAAAAAGAAAAGGTTTGTCTGTGTTCACCTTGATTTGAGTTTACTGCACCCACAAGGATATGGGATAACAGGGAGAACAAGGATAGCACCGCCTCTCGTGTTGAGCCAGTGCTGACAACCAGGAATGGATTTTATAGTGAATAAGGAGGCATCTTGTATCCCACAGCAACTTTTGAAAGGAAAAAAAATGTTAATCGTTATAGATTCCGAGAGACACAAGAAGAGCAAGAAGGAGTGGATGTTATTTCAACATTTTTCACATGGTCATTGTACATTTTTTTAGGGAATATTTAAATTATTGGTTAATTATTAGTATTATCGTCTTATAGTGTATCTGGATTCAATATTAAATCTGGTGAATAAATTAAAACACGGAGGGCAGTTTTGAGGGCAGGGTCCAAACAACGTCTGGTATTTATTCATTTGTGTCAGTTGTTTTGCTGTAGGTTCTGTCCATCTTGTGGAGTCAAGATATCGGCCTGCTCTCTGGTGCAAGTCAAGGGATCACCGAAGTTATTGGCATTTGTCCTGTGGGCACCGTTGATACTGTATCTACCAAATTTAACAAATGCCAAGACTTTTCTTTTTTTTTCTAAATCTCAGTGTGGCACGTGAGAACTCTGTGTGTCACCACAGTCAAGAGGGTTCATCCGAAAGGGACTTAAACATCTAATTCTAAAATTGCAATTGTAGACGGCATTTTTCGGCATTTTGGCTCAGTGCCGTTTGTCTACAGACCGACCATGGTGCAGAGATTACAAGTAAAATATGAATGTTTGAAATCCAAAACCAATAATTATAAACTCAACAAATAATAAATACTAGATTGTATACGAACAACTTTGTAGTGGTCTTAGTACTTTACCTGCATGCATCACACACACGCACACGCACACACACACACACACACACACACACACACACACACACAACACAACACAACACAAACCGTATCCCAGCTCCTCCTCTGAGAAATGTTTGGCTCTGTAAGGAAACTGTGCTTTCTTCTGCTATTTTTGTGACCTTGTTGTTATCTTCACTCGGTAACCTCAACATCCTCCTGCACTCAGCGGTTCAGACCTGCTCTCCCTCCACACATGATTCCATAAACCTCACTCGCTGACCAAAAGCCAACACTCGGACAATAGTTGCCCATTTTACTGTCACAATAATTCATCCTGCATTATCTTTAAGCAAAACACGACTCTAAGCCTTCCAAATATGCTCCTTTTTAGAAGTTGATTTAGTTGCATTGAGGAAAAGAGGGATAGTGCATTCACTGACATATTGTTTCTGTTGTGTTTTTTTTTACCTCTCGCATGATACTGATTTATTAGCAAAACTCGCAGCAAACACATCGAGAAATTGTCAACAAAACAGATGTACTGCAAAGCCGTGTGGGCCAGCAGGCAGACATTTCTAAAAATGCCATCTAATGTACTATGATTAGAGGGTGTGGTTACAGATGCAACCTTAGATTTACTTTTCGGTTTGCTATATTTACAGTTTGATAACAGCTAGTTCCAGTATTATTTTCATGCAGCCATTTAAATCCTGCCAGATGTGGCTGACAAATGCTCACTGTGCAAATGTCACCTGGCGTTTTTGGCGGTAGCGCTCGCGCCGACGCCACACGCGCAGGCGAACCATCGTGAGCAAGCGGGCGAATCCTGCTCCTCAGTGACTCAGGTAGAAAACGGCGGCGGCTTTGGGGATGTTCGCCGAGCGGCAGACGTGGACAACTGGGTTTTAGCCGAGGAGTCAGGCTGTTTTGTCAACGTACATCTGAGGGACACGTGTTCGCCGGTGGCGGCTCGACCGAGCGAGAATGCAAACTTAACCGAACACAACAATGGTGGTGGCAGTCGTATTTAAAAATAAGACGTGAAAAAAAAAAAAAACACAAAAAAAAAACGCATGGCAATTAAGAGACAACTTAACTAAAACGAGCTGATAGAATATGATATAAATTGTTGTCAAAAACTAAATAATAAAAATCTTGAACTTATTTCTAGAGCTGCCTTAAACAGATGCGATTGGAATTCTTGAGAGAAGAGTGCATAAATATTGCTGATTTTCTTGCATTCTTTATAAAACTATAAATGCGGATTTAGGTCAAGTGGCTGCAATCTTTCCCTCCCATCTGAGTCTCACAGTCAGTCATTTATATGGAGCCATGTTTTCGGCGTAAGTCATCTTAAGAAGATATTTGGCATGTGTATTAAAAGTGAGTGAAATATTTTTTTTTTCCTAGAACCAAAGATCGGATGGATTGACTAGAATAGGACCCTTATTTGAGTTCTCCAAATTTATATTCAACCACTTTTTTTTTAACATCATTTGCGTCTTTGGATCATCTGTTCATTAATTTTACGAGTTTCCCTGAGTGTTGTGCTTTTCGTCTTCAGTCAACTGTTGTCTGTTTGTTTGTTTTGTCCTTATTGCAACCATCTAGCTTGACTTTTCTCATTTGATAGAAATTTAGAGATGGAGCGTTCCATTGCTACTTTCATAAACATAACCATATCCTGTTCTGTTGGCTGTAAAAATTGGTATTTGGTGAAGTCATTGGACCATTATGGCATCTTGCTGAGGTGTTTGCTTCGGAGATGTCGCTCGCAGAGACGTTGATGTTATTTGTGCATCTTCTCAGCTCCGTTCAGACTCAACCTGCTGCTGATTTTTTAACTTAAGAGTTTATGTGGCGGAGGTTCAAGTGCCCATGTCTGCAGCAGGAGATAGTTTTCTTGCCCCCTGGCGACAACAGCCAGCAGCCGGATAAAGAGCGGCTGCTTAAATATGTGGTCGGGGAGACGTTTCCTCACAGCAGCAACACAAGTGTCTTTGCTGCAGCTTACGGGACTGTTGACACTGAGGTGACTGTGAATTTATGCTCATAGAAGTGCAGAATGAAGTCTTGGCAGAGGACAGATTCATTTTGTCATGAAGCATTTTCAGTTTTATTTTGGCCAGTAAAAGTTTTAATAGAGGGGGATTTTTAACATTGGATTAATATGTAAATTTCTACGAGGGCTCTCTTCAGTTACTGCTTATATGATGCTTTTATGAGTTTGATTTTGAAAATGAACAGCGCTATTGCAGATGAAAAGTAATAATTTACCTGGGCCGACATTTCAGTGTGACCTCCGAGGAGTTAAATCAAACAAAGCACAAAGAGCGTTACTCATCTTTCTCCACATCATGTTTGTTTATATAGTGTTGTTCGTTTTTTGGGGGGGGGGGTTTTGTCCTCGAAGCAGCAAAAAGAGGTAGTTTTTTGGCTTATCCGTCTATACAGATATTTCCAAGGTTGAGAGCTCTGAGTTACAATTGTTTTCAAGTCTTTGAAATCGCTTTTTTTTGGGGGGGGGGTTTTGTTTTGTTTTTAATTGATTTTTTTTTTCCATCCACACACCCAGGGTTCACCTCGCTACCATGCTACTGCCTTCAAAGAGGATCCTCTTGATTATTACTGAAACTGTGCAGCCTGCATGCCTCCCACACTCTTGTTTGCTCTGATTAAAAAACAAAACATGGATGTGTGCTGTCCAGCGAGCAAAGCACAAACCCATCTTTTTTGCATACTGCATACATTCTCTGGAAAATTCCGCAGGATTGTTTTTTTATTAGGCTAAAGTTCCCAGGAGCTACACAACCAGTAAAACGCCAACTAGATAAAAGAGCAGGGAGGATTAGGAAGGGATGAAAGCTGTAAAATTTTCCATATTATCTTGCGAAAAGCTATTTTCCCTCTCTTATTACATTTACCTTAATTATTCTGAAGGACAGAGCCAGAGTAGGAGTAATTTGAACTTTGAGCAAGTCATCCCTGCTGCACTCAGTATAATTCAGATACTTTTCCTTTCTTTAGTGTTTTGACGTGCATTTCTCGTCCTCATGGCAGGAAAATGGCCGTGGCCATAAATTAAGGACATTGTTGCGCGGAGACAACCTGACTCACCCCCTCCTTTTGCCCTTCTGTGTTGCGTGTCTAAGAATCGCACCACAAGTTGCAGAGCCTCATAAAAAGAGAGGCGAAGAGACATTGAAATATCTGAACCTTGCGGAGATAAACAAACTGAGGTATTCATTGCACATTTTATAGGCTGTCCAAAGGAAACAAAAAACTGTCCTCTCAGTGCTTTTGGTGCAACTCCGAGACTTTAGTGCTGCAGATCAATTTGTGCAATCAAAAGCACACGTACAGTCCTCCCATGTATAAAAGCAGCGGCACATGACCAGGTCTGTACACTTGGCACGCACACACACACACACACACACACACACACACAGAATAACAAAATTGTTAGATAAATGGGCTTTACTTTGCTCAGTTCATGGATCAGTTTTCACTGTTTAGTTTTAAGAACCATCTGGGTCTCTGCTGTCACTCGGCTTTGTGCGGCACAGATGCTCCTTTTGTGGCGAGCTCCAAATCTTAATAAGCAGTTAAAATATTTACCGAGGTGGGTTTTTCTTCACCCACCAACCACATTTTCCACTCCTGTTTCTTTCTTTTTCCTTTTTCTTTTATTATCATTATTATTATTTATCTTTTCACAGGCCCAAAAATGGAGATGTCCACTAAATGTGATTGATTGGGCTTAAAAATGGCCATTATTACCATTAAGCTCCACATGTCAGCTGCTGCTTTTGTACTGGCTGTATTTCTAAGCTAACCAGTGATCCATGAGCGCAGACGGGAGGGGGGGTTGGAGGGGGGGCAGAATGTAATGCTCTGAAAGAAATGCCCATTTCTCTATGGATCCGTCACTTGATTAAAAATACAGCTGCAGACACGAGCATACAAGAGGCAAAGAGAGTCAAAGAAAGAGGAATGAGAAGAAAGGGTAAAATGAGGAGAGCAAAGGGGGGAAACCCTGATGTCATAAGAAAAGGAACCTCTCTCTGAATTGGAGAAATAACTGACAGAAAAGAAGAACAATGGCATATGGCGGCAAATGTGTATAGGCCTGTGTGATGCGTGTGTGCTCGGGTTTACGTGCGCGAGTGTACACGTGTAATTATGTGGTGAAGAGCAAAGTGAGTTTTCCAGCACACATGGCAATCAAAACTTGTGGAATGTGGGGGGCTGGGGGGGTTTGGTGTGAATCTGTTTACTGTTGCTGTTACTAAACAGCAAGTTGTCAGCCTGTTGCACAGGGTTACTGCTCACCACCTCGTGAAAAAAAAAAAAAAAAAAAAAAAATTATGCACAAAAATAACAATAGACAGAATGTTTAGGAATACCTTCCCCACGTAAATCCCTCTCTTTTCACAGAATGCATTTTTGCTTACACCAGCACTTAACTCACTGCAGCGGTTTAAACGATCTAAAGATGAAACACTGGTGTGTAAGATTTCCGAACCCTTTAAGAAACAGTCCTAATAGCGTGCGTTTCGTTTCCAAGTCATATGAATGCAGGATTTTTTTTATTTTTTTTTTTTATGTCATAATTGGGCACGGCTGGAATCATAATTATGTGTTTAGATGATATGAGTAAGACATGATCTCACTGGAGATATAAACAGCATGGCCTCATAGCTGTGTGATCCAGTGAGTCAGCGCAGTCACACACTGGTGTTTGGATTTTACTTCCTGTAAATGAAAAAAAACATTTAAAGGCTTTTGCACATGCTCTAAGTGGACTTACACAGTCTTATTTTAGCTACAGCACCCAAAGGATAAGGCCTTTTGCCCACTTCAGAGATATGTTTTGAGGCATTGTTAAAAGCAGGAAATAGTAATTTCGCCATGCACTTCGTGTGATGAAGTTTTCCACAACAGCTTTTGTTCCCTTTGCTGAAAGAAAGGAGGAGAAAAAGCACCACAAAACTGAAAGCATGCTGACAAACACTTCATGATTCATCAGACCGTTCTTTGATATCTGCTCTTTTTAATTCACATGGTTAATGGAATTTAATAAAAGATAAAATAAAAAAAACAACACACTGCCTTTGTCTAAATTCCTGCCAAAGTACCTAATTGAGACACAAAGGCATAATCACAGAGCAAATAACATTACAATGAGATACTGGGACTTGCCTTTGGACAATTCCATCTGATTAAAAAAAAAAAAAAATCTTAAGCAAATTTGTATTTGTTCCACTGGCAGATGATTTCACTTAATGAAATTAAAAGAATACCATAGAACATAAGAATTGTTGAAAAAGAGGTGCAATCAGTGCCTGTATGCCACCAAAGTGTTTCTTGCTAGTCAATGATACTAAAGCACTTCTCTCTTTTTGACTTGAAATTAGGATAAATGTACCTTATGATACATTTCAAACATATTTTGACATGCAGTGGGACATCGTGCAGCGCAGCGGATTATTTGCACAGGTGGTTGGTCCGTGAGGCCAGCAATCAGAACCCTGATGGAGTTGCACGTCTGCGAGGCATCACGGTGTCGCCTCTATCACCTGCAAGACGGCGGTGATTCCTCGGCGCTGGGTGACATGAGCCAGTGACTCAGACCCACCGGAGACACCAAGGTGACGTCGAGCATTAGGCGTCTCAGCATCTAAAAGTCATCAGTCATCTCTGCACGGCGGCCCTGACCATTAATTCACCATGTGGGAGGCTCCTGTCCACCTCCAAACCTCAGTGAGTTCTTATGAGTAACAAACAGCCGAGTCTTTGCAGGCGTTCTATCTCGGCGGCACAAACCTGTGCACCTATCAGCGGTGTGTTTTCTTCTATTGTTCGCCGAGTGGCACAGGACATTCTTCCTTCTGCCTCGCTGTATTTTCATAACGGCAGCGCTGCGCCGATGCAGCGCGTCGGCTATGACGAAAACACGAGAACATGTGCAGGGTTTGGAAAACATAACCTCACACGCGCTGGAGAGAGGGAAGATTCCCAGAGGTCAAAGCACTGTTGTTCCTTGGAGGGGAAGTGCCCCAGGGCCCCAGAGGCCATTGAGTGACCTCACCGAGCGACATATCGAGCAGAGGGCAATCTGCTCAAGACGCCCACCAGCAGCCCACTGCAGCTGGAAAAAGGACACAGCGGCGGTATTCAATCATCTGCACAATCTGCATTCATTCTGATGGAAAACTGCAGCAGACGATCTCGCTCATTAGGTCCTCCTCTGGGTTGGAAGTTGCAAATCAACTGTTGCCGCCATGAAAAGTGGCTCAGCACACGGCCCGCTGGGATAGAGGTTCAGCACGCGAGCTTTTGTTGTTGATGATTTTGTGTTCACGGGTAACGGTGACACACAGCCCAGCTAAAAGCAGTTTTTTTAAATGGTAGCATGATTCATTTATTTGATGACGATTAAACCCATGATGCACTCTCATGTCGATGTCTCATCACTATTTTTTTTTTTTTTTAATATACAGCAGTATAAATATTTATTGGGGCTAAGTGGAGTGTGAGAAGTTGGTAGTGTGAATACCGCAGATGACTGCAGGATTGAACCTGATGTGTTTTAAAGTGTCCCATGCGCGGCCTTTGCATTTTATATTTTAGCATTTCACAAGCAGTCAAAAGACCTTTGACAACAACCAGTTGGAAATGTTCGGCACGGCGCCGGGGGGGGGGCACCCGCCCAGCAAAACTCTTCTTCATCTACTGTTTAATGATTGTAGAACAACAGGCTGGAATACAAACTCTTGTTGACTTGACACATCAATGATGTTCGCCCCACCATCCCTGAATGTCTTGTCTCTTTCAGCACTCCAAAAAGCGCCCCGTCCCCGAGGCTCCCTCCAAATAAGTCATCTCTTTTACTTCCTTTATCTCTCCCCTCGCATCCCTCTCCTCCTCTCTCCAGCCATCACTCTCCTCCTATTCTTGGTGATGGTGCGTTTGTTCTGTGAAGCCAACGCCACGTGGGCCCCCTTTTATAGCTCTGCACCGTTTGTTTTATTTATCTGACAGGCGTCCCCCCGTATTGTCCCGGGTTATCAGCGCTCTCCTGCAGATCGCGTTACCGCCTGTGTGAGGCTCTGACCCATCTCAGGGTTCACCTTTAAATCTGATTCTTATCATTACCTCCGTGATAAATAGGCAAGGCTTAGGAGGAGATTACTCTGCTCGTCCCGTTCCCCTTTTCCCACTGTCGACGGTGCTCTCAGTCAGGCCCCGAGCTGTCATCCCAGTCTCAGCCAGGAGGAAGGCAAATACTCAACTCTGTTCCTCTAAAGATCTGGCGACTTTAGGAGGAAAAAAAATATATATATATATAAAAAGGGCTACCGCTGTTCCCATGTGAATGGTCTCTTATCTCCAGTGGGCGTCCTTAAAACCCTCTTCCCACTCTGTCTCGCTCCTCCGAGAGTTAGTCAGCACATCGTCATACTGACAACTGAGCTCCCCCATCGATTTTTCACACGGTTCTTATCTGTGGCAATAGTTTCAGAAAGTTTTTTTTCTTTTTTCTTCTTCTTCTTTTTTAACAAATGAAAGTGGTGTCATTTCAGATAAAATTCACACACCTGCGGTTCCCACTAACCCTGCCATGCAAAACGCACACACACACGCACACACGCACGCTCCCTCCATGGTCCCGTTTTTTTTTCAGTGATTTTTTTTTTTCTTTTGTCTTTGCTCCCTCTTCCTCTCCTGTGTGTTTTTTTGCTCATGCACTCGTCATTTAAATCTGCTTGGTTTCATGAGGAAATGCAGGACTCTTTGTGCGTCGCCTCGCATCGCCCAGGCTGGCCATCATAATGTTGTGGCTGATCGGCCTGGCGTCACATCC
This sequence comes from Dactylopterus volitans, assembly GCA_901007715.1. Classification (NCBI taxonomy): domain Eukaryota; kingdom Metazoa; phylum Chordata; class Actinopteri; order Syngnathiformes; family Dactylopteridae; genus Dactylopterus; species Dactylopterus volitans. The sequence goes on from CAAKHG010018832.1 coordinate 51,184, forward strand.
CATGGATCATAATGTTATGCTCTGCTCTGCGTCGCGTCGCGTCGCGTCGCATTGCCCGCATTGCCCCCTGATCCCAAAGTTTTTGCATCCATTTTAGGTGGGAGGTTGTAATAGGACCCAGATTTGACCAAAGGCAGACTAAAAAGTGGAAGTGGTACCGAGAGAAAGTTTCCTCTACCCACAGGAAATAATGAAAGAAGTGAAACGCACACTCTGCTCAACCTATGCACGCAAAGTTGAGATTACTGATCGGCTCTGGGCTTTGCTCACATGTTTTATAGATTTGCAAGTCACATTTATTTGCTTTGCTCAATAATCTATTGTTTTTTTGTTTTTGTTTTTTTCTGGATTAATCAGTTATTTGTTTTGTCTGTTAAAAGTGAGTAGATGGTTTAAAAAAAAAATATGATGTTGTTAAAGGTCTGACTATGATCCAGAGGAAGTTATTGTCATAGAGGAGAGAAGAAACCAGAGAATGTCACATCTGAGAAACCTGCAGTTTCTGATTCAAACCAATTAACCGGGCATAAAAGTAATGAAGTAGCTGACGGTTAATCCTGGGACTCTCCTGTGATGTTATTCCAGAATAAGTGAATAAAACATGTAATGGTGTGTGTGATTTACTGGCATTGCAGGAAACATCCAAACAGTGTAGTTGAACATTATCAAACAAGTCATTCTTGCTCCTCGGCTATCCATAACGATTTTGTTTAATTCCATGTATTGTAATGTACTGCAGGCTATTTTGACGAATATTCAGACATGAGAATATCTGCCTTTCTGATGGGTTAAGATAAAAAATGTTTGCTCTTTCTTAAGTATTAGTTTAGCTAGTGGATGTTAAGGCCAGGATTTGCACTGTTGTGTCTCTCTCCAGCCGTGTGACTCTGTGATTAGTCATGTGACCACTCGGCTCTGTTGGCTGTGATTGATGGCCACTAACAGCCAATCCCGCCGTCCACCACGGGGAAATATGGAATTCATTATTTAGTTCCCCATGTGGGGTCAAAGGTTAAACTGAAACAATGATAAAATTGTGGTATCGTTTGCTTTGGACCATGGACGGGGAACTGCCCAGCGCATGAGAGAAGACCTCACGCTAACATTAGCAGCTGGCTTCTCTCACCTATATCATGTGGACAGTTTTAATAGCAGTAAGCTGAAAGAAGTGCATGACCGGGTGATGGAGGACACTAATGTTAGTCCTGGGTCGCAATATCTAACCCAGGTTCACAATCTTTAAGTAAACATGTCTAAGGATGCATACATTTGAGCATATTCATCAAAGTGAGAGTTCACAGCTGTTGCCGCGCAACCCGCGAAAAGCTAGCTTTGCTTCACCATCACACTGGTGGTCCTGCGAGAGGATGGCAGATGGTCCTTCCTTTAGAAACCACACATTTATGACGATGACATGATGCAGTTCAGTGTCTCTTATCTGTCGCATCTTTTTTTGGGGGGGGATTTGCACATGTCATGAAAAGTTAATAATGCCAATCATTCATTTTCAAACTGTTAGCTATCACATGCCAGGCATGTGATGCTGACCTCCTGACCCCCGTGGCTTTTTCCTATTTGGCCCAATTATTAGATGAAATGACGAATTTGATCTCCTTTCAAAAGCGTCCCAATTCAAATGGGCCTCCATTCTTTCTCCATCATGTTTGGGCAGCCAGTTAACAAGAGCAGACTGGTGCATTAATGATGATAGATTCCTCACCCAAGGCCTTTGGAGAACAATCACTCCCAGAATGCCACGCAAGAGGCTGACCTCCTGACCTGTCTCAGGCCACACAGCAAAGGAAATCTATAAGCAGCTTTGAGGACAGAAGTGACCAGCGGCAAGAGTGTCTGACTGGCCGGTGAGCATCGCAGCCTGTTTGCTGGACAAACATGCTCAGCCACACAAGCCACACAGCTGGAGAATAATCCCGTTGGAGGCTGCTCAAATATCCGGACCATATAAAATAGAGGAGCTGTAAGATATGCAAATCTTATTAGAACCAAATGACGCACAATCTTATTCCACAAAAGGTTGAATTTGGTCGCGGACAAACAGAAAGGGAGGAGTTGAATTGAGTCCCTGGGTGTCTCTCTGTGGGAAACTTGTCATCTTTGAACCCCGACGGGTTTCTATCCCTGCACCTCAGCAACCACTGTCTTCTTCACACTGGCATGTCTCCTGTTTGGTGTTTAGGCTTTTCAGACAGAGAGGATCCTATTCACCCTCCTTTACTCCCATCTATGCAACATAAATATCCAGTACAGTCAAGTAACTATACCCTGTAGATTAAACCCACAGCATTGATGTCACACACTCAATGGCCTGCTGATTCCTCCTGGCTCTCTAATGAGGCTAATGGGAATGCAGTTGTTTTTTTTGTTTTTTTCAGTTTTCACGGTTGAGTTTTGACCCCGGGACAAGAATGTCTGTGCCATCCTCTGAGAAAGTCCGCAAGTGCTGGGAAATTTAACTTAGTGATTGACAATTAAAAACACAATATGAAAAGAGATGACGACGAACGTCCCGTGCACTGTGAGAATGTCCCAAATGGGTCAATCCATCTGTCTGATATGCCATTTCACTGATAAAAAAAAAAAAAAAAAATGTCAAGGCTCTCTAAAAGTCAAGGCTGCATCAGTAATCATCTTCAGACATCATGTCAATTCATAAGCTGCTGATAAATTTCAATCTGGATCAAAGCGGAGGGCCGACCGTGCAAATTGCCAGGCTTAGGGTCATGCCCCTTTAGTGTATCTAAAAATACTGTGTAGACACACGGCATGTTTATAAATGAATTACCTTGTGTATTGTAGTATTAAGAATATAAAGCAATACCTTGTATACAGCGGGTCATTACGAGCAAAGCAAACCCAACGGATGTACAGCAAAACCTCACCCAGCACACAGCCCTGTCAGATCAACCATTCTGTGTGCGGCAGCTGTAATTTTCCCAAACACCTGCCTTGACTTAACTATCAGCTGTGGTTCCTGTCCCTTTTTACACTTTATCCAAGTAGGTCAGTAGTCTTTACAAGCGTGGCGATAATCCCACCTTTTATTACCGCTAAGGAGGCTACTTCCACCGGCTTTTGCAGAAATCAATGACCCTGGCAAAACGCCTCAAGCACAACTAAGCACAATATTATTTTTTTTATTCCTTATCTTTGATAATGTGATATCAGTGAGACAGCAAAGATATAATGATTTTTTTTTTTTTACATGTCTTTCATGTTATTCAATATTACTTTTAAGAACAAAAATAGTAATTTTGTATGTTGGACACTGCTGCCCCCTCTAGCATGAAGCTTATCACTCACAATAGATTATATTCTGGTGATACTACCCGGAAACATGTGAACTTTGACCCAATTACTGTTGAGGATGTTTCACGAGAATAAATTGAAGTAAAACTGTTTGTGCTCAAACCGTATGCGTCAATAAGTCATTTTGCTGTGTGAAAGTTGGAACGCTAGCGTGGTGACAACGAGCCGCTGTAACAGTATGCAGCTTTGTGTGTGCGAGTGACTGTTTGTGTGTGTGTGTGTGTTTTCTGTAGGGTTGGATATTGATTAATCTCCTGTGCTTATCTCTTACTAAAGGGAGGTGGGGGTGAGTTGGGGGTTGGGTGAGAGGGTGGGAGGGTTGAGGGGGAATCCATGTGAAATTGTAAATGGGACCTTTCATAAAAGTCCATGGGTACAAACATTGTGCATTCAAGGACAAATTGTTTTCCATGAAAAAACTGATAGAACGATCTGTTCATCACTGAGCAAACTTGAGTCATTATTTGCATTCAGAAAAAAAAAAAATTCCATTGATGGGTAGTCGTCTGATGTCGAGGGCATTTGGCTCTTTTTCAGTCAAATGGTAAGCGTTTATATGTTTTGCTCTGGTGACAGTAATGTATTTGTTAACCTTACTAGTAGATTATTTCATAGCTGCCAAGGCTGCAGGCTGCTGGAGAAAAACAGGGACACAGTAGTCCTCTGAATGTGGTCACTTCCTGAAATGATGTCATGCCAGATAGGGAATAATAAAATCATTCATTCTGACAATTATGAGCTTCTGTGTTGTATGTGAAGAATGAAACAAATTCAAACCCAGCAGGGTTTAGTTGACAAGGAAGACATTCTTCAGAAGCTCTGCAACGCCAGGTGTAAAGGCCACAAAAAAAAAAAAAAAAGACAAGATGAAAAAAAAAA
>CAAKHG010018836.1:0-11095 GCA_901007715.1 Dactylopterus volitans
GGGGGGGGGGGGGGGGGGGGGGTGTTCCTGCCTCCTGTGCTCGGCCACGTCTCAGGAGTTTCCCCCTCACGCGGGAGCGGCAGGACGCTTCCTCCTCTGGTCGCTGCAGTCGGGAGGCGGAGAACACGCTGACGCGGAGAAGGTGACCCACCGCAGCCCCGCGCAGCCCCGCGCAGCCCCGCTTTGGTTCTTACTCAACATTAGCTTGGGCCAACTTTAGTCTGGAGGAGCCTGAATTATGTATGACAGCACTTTTCCACTACATGGTGCCGGCTCCACCCGACCCTACACTACGCTAACCTACTCTCCTCCACGCTAACCTACGCTAACATACTCTTCTCTCCTCCATGCTAACCTATTCTACTCCACGCTAACATACTTGCCTCTCCTCCATGCTAACCTACTCACATCTACGCTAAACCTACTCACATCTACGCTAAACCTACTCACATCTACCCTAACCTACTCACATCTTCTCTATACAAACCTACTCTCCTCATTTTCCATTAGAAGATAGTACCAGAGATCAGCTGCTAAAAAGGTGGTATCCGATAGACAAGAGTAGAGTCGGTACGATGTCGTGGCAAAGCGCCATTAGTGGTCATTCAACACTTGAACCCAAGTACTTCTGGTTGCTTCTCTAATCATCCAGCAGTTTGGGGGGAAACATCGTTAATTTGGGATCATGTTTCTTTCCGCCTGTACCGAATCTAAACCCGATACTCCCTCTCTTCTCGCTCTGTTTTTGCACTCTTCCATTTCCTGAGGGGCAACATGCGGCTCCTGAGCGTTCCGCCGCGATCACCGGCGAGTGTCTAACTGCATCAGTTTGCTGCCGAGCAGGTGGCGTCCAATGGGTATAGAAGTTTTTCTTGGAAAACAGCTGCCTGCCGCTGCTGCTGCTGCCGAGGACGACATGCCGAGAGCCGTGAGAGTCGACCGGAAAAGGAAAAAATTCAGGTATCACGGGTAAACAACTGGCTGCAAATTCATTAGCATTTTATTCTTACAGAACAATCCCTTGTAAGTACACGGAGCGTGGAGGACAGTGGCGGCGTTCACGTCTCAGAAGCCTTCTCCTCTGCATTGCTGCAGCCTCCCACCACCTCTTCTCCTCTCCTCTCCTCTCCCCCCTCCCACCTCCCCAGTGGTCATCATTTGCCTTGGATTTTAAGGACACACACATCCTCTGAAGGCAGCCAGTTAATTAGACATCGGCTCCTATCTGTCCCACTCATTCGCCGTCCCAGCTATCTGTGGGCTTAGAGGAGCGCCGCCGCCGCCGCCGCCGCCTCGCTGAAACCACACGCGCAAACAGGCACGTACGGCTGTGGTGCGGCGGCGTGGAGCGGCGGCGTGGGCGGCTGCCGCCGTACGTGGGTGTGTTGCTGTGTGTTAGCGCATGTGTGCCGCAGTGTGTGCGCACCCCCCAGCCCCCTCCTGCCTGCCCATCCTCAGGCCGCTGGGTTCTCGGAGACACTGCTGAGCGCACCCTTCTGCAAACGGAGGATTTCTCCTCGTCCGAGTCCTCGCCGCGTGATCCGGCACGCTGAGCTCTCTGTTTTTATAACAACATAAATTAAAAGTTGTCACGCAACGTTCAATTGAGTCTTTTGGGGACAGCGTGGCATCAGTCTTCTCTACAACTCCGAACACATTACTTAAATGACTAGTTTCAGGGTTATTCGGCGATGGGGCCCATCAGTCAGTGGAACCACAAATCTCTTCACCTCAAAGTACCTCCGTGCTGTCGGTTCTCTCTGCAGCGCCTACGGAAGCCAATGTTCCTCTGCAGTGCTCTTTGTTGCCGCTTTAAATCAACAATTATGCATTCTAAGCCCAGATTTATTCTTTTTAATCTGAAAATGTTCCAATAAAAAAGCACCATCAATGAATTGCATTTGTTGAGGCAAGCTACGTGCCGTATTTCGGTCCCGTTCCTCAGTGCCCGTCAGCGCCGGGAACCTTTGGCTGACATATTGGAAAAGGGTGTAAAAGGAGTGTGGCGTTAATTTTGGTCTAAACCTTTTACTTAAATCTAATTTTAGTAAAAGGTTGGGTTTTTTTTGTGTGTGTGTAGAATTAACACAGCTGGTCCTAGACCGGGAGCGGGATGTGACACACCCCCATACGTTAGCATTTCAGTGTTATGTTTTGATAGTTGACTGTGGTGGGGGCTGTTAGTGCTGCAAATACCCATAAATACTGCTGTTGCTCCAGTTCTTGCAAAAATAACATGATCTGCAGTGTTTCACCACCTCTGTTAATGGTACGGTGGACGGTGAGGGTCATATTGGTCATATGAGCCGGGACACCTGAAAAGCAAAGCGGCGTAAACTGGTCACGAGCTCCAAGTCACCGGTCTCGTCGGCGGCGAACCGGATTCACTCGCCGCTAAACGTAAAAAAATTTTGCCCCGCATTTGGAGCCTATTATTTGTTCACTATCGGAGGAAACGATGAAAATCAAAAGTGGCGCTTGGTTCATTCAAGCTGCTGCAAGTACGTGACTTTCAGGCGGAAGCTCCAATTAAGAAACCACTGCCATCGCTTGCGCCTTAATAATGCGCTTGATTTGCCTCCAAATTTCCAATCCAACTTCTTCTGAGAACTTTGACAGGCAATTCGCAAACTAACGGCGTTTCTACCGTTTGTGAGGCACATTTGTGCTCTTTGTAGAATTACTTGGAACATGCCAAAATTGGTCAGGAAGCACAATGTAATCACTGCATTCCAATAACGCCGGCATGCTGCCGAGCTGAGTGACATATCAAGTCGGCTTTTCCCGGAGCCCAATTAAGCTGCTTAATTAAGAATAACTTTTACATCATTGCCACAAGTAAAACAGCCCCGGAGGAGCCAACATGGCGTGAATACATCCCGACAAAAAAGCCCAGGCCCGGCTCGTTTATAAGCCTCACAGTCCAGGCAGTTAGCATCTACTCATGCAGCGTATGCTAACATGGGATTCATTCCATTTAGGGAGCAGGGGCGGAGGGGGGGGGTCATACTTAGCTTGGCTTCTTGTTGTATGTATCAAAGTTGCTGTTCACATTAAATTTTGAACCACCTTTCCCTGCATTAGAACTAAAACTATGGGTGGGACTCGGGTTTACCGAGGCGGAGAATGGACATAAATGATACAGTGCACGCTCGTTTTGCTCGTACTGTATTTGTGAGCTGAGAAAACAAAGGCGACCTCGAGACCTGGAGAGCAGGAGAGGCGCTGCCACGGTGCATTTTGAATGAAGCATGGGGGCATGGAGTTGGAGGGCCGGGGGGGCGGGGGGATTCAGTTCTTGGCAGTAAAAGCAAAGTTTGTTCCCCAAAACAGCCTCATTGCTAAGACAGACAAAAGGTGTATTATGTTCCTGATAACCGGAGTTCAAGGAACTGCTTGTTGCTTGTTCAGCGCTAATGGGCTCAGTTTGGGCTCAGAGGGGATGGAACATTTAGAGGAAAATGGGGAACTGAAAACTGGATCGTCTAAATCGTCTGCTTTTTCCTTTTTTTTGTGTGCACTCATTGATGAGCTGCCTGGAAGGATGGATGGACGGACGGATGTTACCATTGAGGGAGTGTGGCAGGGGAACAGGTAGGAAAAATAGGAGGCAATGACACAGTGTCAGTATTCCCCGGAACAAAGGCGGAGTATGAGAGCGTGACAGAATGGCGGCGCAATGATAACAAGGGGAAAAAAAAAGAGAGGGGATTTTCTGAAAAATGAGAACTGGTTCATCTGGGAGTTGTGACGGTATATGGAGGGGAAGGACGCGAGTAAGTGAGAAAAATGTCCCTTCTCGCTTGGCTTTTTTGCCATCCAAACTCACTAAGCCCCCACAAAAACACCCCCCCAACCCCAACCCCTCATGTTCAGGTCTAAAGTCTCTGAGCTCAGGTCCAGGTCGCGTCTGGGGTCCTCTCACTGGTGTAATGAACGTCCTGCTCCATCGTTTGCTGCGTGCTGCTTGGGAAACTGTAACTTTAACTGTAACTGTTATCATCACCTCTTTATGCGATGGCATACAGCGCCACCACGAGTCAGACACCTGTAATTTTTCCCGTTAATATCGGCGTGTGGATGCAACACAGCGAGAACTGAGGTCCAACTGAAAAAAAAAAAAAAGAGCGCCGCCCTTTTATGATGCCGCTCTGTCGCTGCTTTAGCTTTGCTGAATTTATGGCAAACGGATAAATGTAACCAACCAACAACTCATATTGTTTTCAGTGACAGAACACCAAGATATCGTATATCTGCTCTGGATCACCGCCTAACGTAAGTATATAATGTATGACAAATGAATTCCCCTTGCCTCTCTCTCACATGAACATGAGAGCTGCCTGTAGCCGACGCTCATGTGGTCCTTCTCTCGGTTTGATGTCGGCCAGCACGCGGCGGCGGCATCACAATGTGGATGATTACACAAGCGGACCGCGGAAGCCGTGGAGGCGGGGCCAGCGCGGCGTGAACAAGCCCGGCGAGGCCGACACTCCTCCGTCACACTGAGTGAGCATGTTAGCCACCGGTCCGGACGCGCGAACCCTCACAGCTGGAACGTGAAAGTCGCGTTCGGCAGGTCTCGGGTTTGCAGGCGCGGTCGCCATGGTGCTGCTTTGAACCGTGCGGTTGCCGCGGCGTTACATCAACACCTCGACGGAGGCCGAGCACAAAGGCGGTTTCACGAGTCCCAGATCAGGAATCGGAGTCAAACCTCAAGTCTGATGAGTCGCCATCCCTGTCCCCTCCAATCACCTCCAGCCTCCCCGCCTCTCTCCACGTCTGTCCCCTGTCATTCATATTTCATTAATATTTTACCTCTGAGGATCACTAACTGCCTCCAGCCCCTCCCCCTCTCTGTCTCGCTTGCTCTCGCAGTGAAACCTGATCCAAAGGGTCTCCGTCACCACCCATTGCAGAGTTATTGAAAATTAGCGCCGACGATTCTGCCGCTGCTTTGATCACCAAAGTTTTTCTCTCTTCATTCTACGAAACTACGTTCTGACACTCGCGCACCTTTGTAATATTCATGCCGCACAGTCCGAAATCACACCAGAGCAATTAGTGATCAAATGCAGGGAAGAGGGTTCACCACTTTTACAGAGAGATTTTGCTCTGATCCCCTCTGATCTTAATATGCATGTTTCCTTTGTGTTGTTGTTACAAATTATTGTTGGAAAAAGTGTTGCAGCAGCAGCTGGTAACCTGCACTAACATCCAAAATTTTGAGGAGGAGCGAAGCCAATCACAAACTATCACTACTTTTACTGGTGAGGACTCGAGTCTGTGTTCATTGGTTGAGAACCAGGACTTTCATGCTATGCTGAGACACAACGTCCCATCTGGAAGATGTTTTTACTGACACGGCGATCCGACACTCTACAACCAGACCAGAGCCCGAGTCAGGGAACCGCTGAAGAACACTGGTAGGAGAGCTGGAACATGTGATGATGGACCATCACACGGGGAGGAACAAAGACGCATCAGGATGCACTGCAGACCTGTGAATCATCTTCTAATCATGAGGATGATTCCTCATAGAGGCGCGGATCTCTGGAGAGATTCCGCTACTGTTCACGTGGTCTCTTGTCATGATCAGTACTTCCATTAGATGGTGCCCGTCACTTTGACTTCCACACGGGGTTTTTCTTTTGGCCGCTTGCATTTCCAGCCTATCAGCTCCCCTTTTCTTGGGAACACGCTCTCTCTCCTGCCTCTCTTCATGTTCACAAGGAATCGCATCTGCGATTTCTGCGTCGCGGCCTCCGATAAGCTGTCTTGCCTCATCCCGCATGCCAGATTCCCCGCGCCTCGAATCCCTCCGAGCTAATTCCCTCTGCATCCCTGCATCCCTCCCCCTCGCAGCCCACTTTCTCCCTGCCTCCCCATCTTCTCTGGCTGCTGTCAGAGCCCATTCTCTGCCTCCTCCACCAGCTGCGTGGAGCAGAGCCCCGCTGTGCCAAGTGCCATTTGATTAGCCTCTTTATGGCAGCCACAGTAATTGTGGGGACATTTCCTCTCTTCCTTCTTTCCCTCTTGTCCATTTATCTCTTTCTTTCTCCATCAGCGGCGGAGGGATGCATCATCATCAAAATCATCATCTCTTTTTTTCCTTCTCCCTCTCTGCACTCCCTCCATCATCGCCTGGCTTGCCGAGTCTCGAGCATGAGGCTGTCTATCCTCCCACATCCTCTCGCTCTGCCTCTGAATCCCCACCACTTTCCCATTCCTCTGTTCCTTATTTCTTCTTATCATCCTTTAAACACCGTGTCCCTAAACTTGCGTTCTTTTATCAGCGAAGTTTAAAAGTGTCACGCGTTTTCCCACGAGGCGGGGGGGAATGAATCCAGCACCTGATCGCGTTTTAGCTCCGCGCCTACAAACAAAACAACACGCGATTTCAGAAAAAAAAGGGCTCCAGCGGGAGCGGCGGGTGGAGGATGAAAGGGTGTGAAGACCGCGTAGACCGTCAATTATTCCTGGGAAAAACAAACGCTCGGTGCGCACTCCCGCAGCGCCGTAGTGGTATTTGGGGCCTCTGGTGAGCCGAAGCCGACCGGACCAGCACATGGACGCGCACTCGGGAAAACGCTACGGAACGAGCGGCCGACTCATCCAAACACGGCGATCATCACCGGTCAGCTGCTGCAATAACAGATATAACGTGCAGACTCAGACTGGATGGGTCCCCACCATATGTTGGCTGTTTAGGTAGAGGGGTTTATTTACATCGCGCCGTCTGCGCAGCGGCAACACCGCCGTCTAAATATACGGGGTGCAGACGTTTGTTTTCACAATTGTCAAACGGTCTCTGGGTGAGATTCCGCCTTGTCCCAGGTCTTTTCTGTGATCCCTGCAGGCGAGTGGGAGCTTTTCTCACACAAAACAACACCTGCTTCACCGGAGGAAGGTACAAAAAGGAAAAAAAAAAAAAGAAAGAAAGTGGATGCTATTGTCGGCGAGAAAAGTTGCGGCTGCTTTCACGACGATTGCGGGGTAGATTCGGGTCAACCTGCGTGACGCAAAGACGCAATCAAACGGGCGAAGTTAGCGGCAAGAACTAAGTGGTGATTTTTTTTTTTTTTTTAAAGTTGAAAAGTCGAGTTGGTGAAGTTGAAGAAGAAGAAGAAAAAAAAAAATAGGCAAGTCAAGAGCCACTAATTGCTGATGGCGCTGCAGGAAAGGTGAGGGAGCGTCTTGTGTGTGGTGAATGACAAAGATGTAATTTTGTCCTTCCAGGCTTTGAGACGTGCAACCCGACTCGGCGAGCGGCAATCACGCTCCCTCTCGCCTTTGGTCTCCCGAGTGTGTTTATGTCCGCTCATAACCAGTCGACGACTGTGATCACATCACCGGCATTTAATCGTGGGCTGCGACCGACGGCGTCAGACGGCGCCCATTTTCGTGTTCCCGCAGGTTTACCGTTTAAAGATTTATGGGATGAAACGGGTGTGAATATTTGATGTTGGAGTGTGAACGAGGGGACGCCAATCGCACGTCCAGGTGCGCGGACGTCATCCATGGAACAATACTCCACTATCCGATGTGCACGTCAGTCACGACCGCCTGACTAAGAGCTGACGCTCAGCGGTCTTGGCGTGGTTGACTCGGAGGGCAGCTGCAGCGGCGGCGGTTCGGTGGTGTGGGGGGTGGGGTCCCGGTGGTGTGGGGGGCTTCATGAGTAAGCGCGGCCTGTTTTAGTCATCACTTCATCACCCTTATACCCAGCATGTGCACAAATATAAAGTCACCTCTGCCCTAGGGACTCGAAATTGTGCGTTTATCATCCGGACTCCTGTCGTACAGTAAGAACACACAGCGGCTTCTCGTTTTAGCCGAGCGTGCACTTATGTAACGGTTAATACGGCAGCGTGTTGGCTAATAGTTTCAACCTTGTTAAAGTTCTCAACCGGTCAGGTTGCACTTTGCCTCCATGTCTGTCCAGAGTGCCTGAACTAGACGGAGGGAAGGAATTAAAGGTAAAGATTGTCCCCCTTGTGTTCTTGAGTCAGAGGCGGCGGTTTAAAAGCAGTGACGGCCAGTCTTTATAGGCGTTCCTGAGATATGACCAAAAATGGGACAAATGGATGGGTTGGAAACATAACGTAAAAAAATAAAATGATTGTAGGTTATTTCAGTTATGGAAAAATACCCTACCTAGTTTCAGGCAGAAAGTAAAAAGTAAAGTTCCTCAATTTTAAATGTGATTGTATCAAAGTAAAATTTACAACCACAGGAGCAGAAAATGAGGTAAAGAATATTTGTACTCAATTACCATCCACAGCTGCAACTATCTAATGAGCTGGCGGAGTGACTCCACCTGGTGAACTCCGGTGTGTCGTCACTGCGGCATGACTGTGTTGCTGCAGGCGTCAGCAGAGGAGGACCCCCAGACCCACCCGGGACAAAAACTAGACCACAAGCTGGATGCGAGACAAGTCCAGGACCTGACCACAGCGGGTTAGGGTTAGACACTCGACGCAAAATGGCATTTATGGAAGAAAAAATGCCAAACAGATTCCTGATATTTGGGAACACTGAACAAGGCATAGCGGTTTGTATGGAGAGCGTCCAAAGGCAGAATCAAGACGTGACGCCAACGCCACACTTGCAAACTTTTCATAAAATCCAGCCTTGCGGTGTGTGTGCGTGTGTGTGTCTCTGGGAGAACACTGAAGCCGTCAGCTGCGAGCCATTTAAAGGAGGACACCCCATCCATTCTTCAAAAGTGATGCAGGCCTCACCTTTCTTGTGTTCTCCAGTGACAAACCAAAATAGAAATCAATGTGTCTGGGGCAGTGTTGAAGCCTGGCACATTAATGTAGAATCGATAGCTAATGTCACAGCCATTTTTCCTCATCCAGCGACCAATAGGTGCCAAGAAGAAGGAGAAGGGATGAGCTGTTCTGCGCCACCGGGGAGTGGCTGAGGGTCAATCATGTGAATGGGAATGTGGAGGGCATCCTGGGATACCTCTCAGACTTATTAAAAAAAAAAAAAAAAGACGCTGGTCTCAAAAACTTTTTTCAAGTTCCCACTCTTCCTGAGGATGCCAGTCTTACTCTTGCTTTCTCGAAACACTGAGGTTCAAACGACAGTTACCTGCCCTCCTCAGAAACCTCCCGACAAGCGGCCGTATACCTCAAAATGTCTGCAGCAACACTCAAATTAAAAAACCAAGGGTTCAATATTAAATGGATAACACAAAGCCAAAGTAGGGGCTTTAGGGGTCCCGTCATTTCCTAATTCAGACGGCGAACACTCTCAGCCAACAGGACAGTCGTCTCAAATGATGGCCAATAAAACCACATTTAACACCACTCGACCATCCTCATGCCGGCATCAAGGACCGGCGCAATGTTGCCAGGACCCCAATGAACAGCCAGGCCACTTGTAGCCGTTTGTAGTCTCAGACAAGGAAGCAAAGGTTGAAAAAAACAAAAAAAAAACAGGTTAATGTTATTGTCTCGGTAGAATTCAAACTGTACTTTAGTGCCAGCTAGCACATGTGTTCTTCTAAGTTAAAAGTATCTCAGTGACACAACTCCATAATATTGGATATTGCTAATGTGGCTGGATCAGATAAATGAAATGAAAAACGAGCTGGCTGGTCCGCGGACAGTAAGAGACCGGCTCACCGCCCCAAATCAGACAGAAATCAGCAAAATATCGGGGTTCAGTGAAAAACGAGGTGAAGCTACGACAGCCAGTCAGCATGAGGGGAAACCTGGGTCCAGGGTCGTCCAAAACTGCAACACCAACCGCAGCCCCGACCATAAATCATTTGCAAGCCCAAGTGCCTCCGACGGACCAGACGATCCTTGCTGCTCGTGTAATCTTTATATTTTTCACCTTTTTCCCTTCTTTGTTTTTGCGACCCTCTGCAAATCAGCCACAAACAACAAGGCCCGCTCGCTACTTCTTGGAGACATCTTTGGACCTTTGACTCCTGAAATCAATCCACACTCCTACAATGCCATCGGAAGGTCTCCCATCTCAGCCACAGAGGCGGGGGCTGGAGGTCTCGCGCCAAAGCCTGGACGTGCGGCTGTAATATGTCTGAGGAGTTCATAAAAAAAAATAAACCGGCAAAAATGTGTGAAGCATGACACTGAGGGCGGAACATTCACCATCCCCGCGATCCATTACAACCAGAGTCAGGGCTTCCCATAAAACCGAACTCTAATAATCCCCCACTTCTTAAATATTTATGGGCCAATGCTTACAATCTCCCACTTCTCTTTTATTATTTGTCAGCAGAAATTATTTTGCCTCTGGAGGCCTGCTCCGCGGATGCATTTATTCAGGAAAAACCACAGGGGCCCCGGCTCGTCATTGGTTATTGCCTTCCCGACGCCTCTGCCGCCCGTCTAAATCGGATAAACAAAAATCTTCAGTCCATACGATTGTGAGCAAAAAGCCGGTGTTTGGCAGCAGGTGAGGCTCCTCGGCGCTGTGATTGCTGGGGACTCCAAACATATACTTTTGGACGGGATTTGCCGCTGCGCTTTGAATGCAGGCAAAAACGTTGAGCCTGTGTGTGTGTGTGTGTGTGTGTGTGTGTGTGTGTGTGTGTGTGTGTGTGTGTGTGTGTGTGTGCGCGCGCGCACGCACGCACTGCAGAGCTGGTGTCAACTATGGCTTGACGATAAAAGCACAGTCTGGAAGCTTCATGCAATTCAAAGGAAGCTGCTTTCATTGCAGTACTTTTTTTTCTTTTTTGTGGGAGAACAACAAGCAAACAGCATCCATGCCGAACTTGAATCGGAATACTTCTTCCAAAAAGATTTCGAGATATGAGCCCCAAAAACCACTGTGTTTTGCTGCCAGTTTTGTTCTCTGCTGGTTCCCTCGCGGCTCCGGCGGCTGTGCCCGTGATAACCTTCCAGGAACAACGTTCCTACAGTAAATAGCAACAGTTAGTAGAGGACGGGGAACGGGCTTAAGGACACGTTTGCCCAAAATGACACACTGGCCTCAAGGAAGGGACGAGTGTGTGTGAGTGTGTGTGTCCGAGTCGACAGACATACAATGTGTGTTATTTGGCAAATGCACCAAAAAAAAAAAAAAAAAAAAAAAAAAAAAATTTTTTAAGTGG
>CAAKHG010018845.1:0-10101 GCA_901007715.1 Dactylopterus volitans
TGTGCGTGTGTGTGTGTGTGTGCCTGCCTCTGGTTGGCTTACCATGAAGCGTTACTCTACCTCAGCCAATCACCATCACTTATGCGGTTGCCCCGCCCCCTCCCCGCCCTCCTCCGTGGCTGAGAGAGCCTGCTCGGATCACTCGGATGGAAACAGCTTCACTGGGTTTAGCTACAGTAACGTACTGCGTTTTATTGCCGGTGACGGCGTTGTAACCATGGAACTG
Source organism: Dactylopterus volitans (assembly GCA_901007715.1). Taxonomy (NCBI): domain Eukaryota; kingdom Metazoa; phylum Chordata; class Actinopteri; order Syngnathiformes; family Dactylopteridae; genus Dactylopterus; species Dactylopterus volitans. The sequence goes on from CAAKHG010018845.1 coordinate 227, forward strand.
GTAACTATTTGGTAACTATTTGGATTACTTGTTACTGAACAAAGTAACGCCGCTAGTAACGGTGTGTTTTTGTAGCGGCGCTACTGCATCTGCGTTGGTGGGCGGCGGCTTCATCCTCCTGCCAGCCTTTGTTCTCCGCCGTCTTTCATTGATCCCGGTCGGTGCCGATAAAAGATTCCGCGCCGGCGGTTCACTTGAAGAACATCTCACTCCGCCAGGATGATCTCCAGGCTGGCAGGAAGGCTCCATTAAATCCAGGCTCCGTATCGGGTTTCAGCTGCTGGGTTCGAAATTACAATTCTCTTTGCGCTGCAGGAATGCGCCACACATGCAAGTGCTCAGCGGGATAATGTATACAATATGAACGGGAGGGCGGGGGGGCGGAGCTATTATACAAACCCGGTTACTGGTTTTACGGGAAGTTAAATCAAAATCTCAGAGACATGAGACGTGAATGAAGCTCATGAATACGAAGGTCTCGTGATGTCAGCCAACATATGAAAACAGTTTCCCTCCGCCGTGACATAAGAGTTTCATAAAGCAGAATACCATAACATCCTGAATGTGTTGTGCACTTTCTTCCCCGCCCGAGACGCCGGTCGCCGTGCCGACTGAGGCGCGGATCAAACGCGACGGCCTGGGGCACATTAGCTCCAATCCCACTTTGTTACAGAGGCCTGCGCTCGTTTTGTTTTTTTTGACATTCAGCATACAGTAACTTCAGACGTGGTCCTCATGGAGGCCCCCCAGTCCGAGGCTCCTCAGCCTGTCAGCTGCCGGGGGGATGTGGGCTGCTGGGGCAAGAGCATCAGACTTCCGTGGTTCTGTCCTTCCAGGCTGGAGGCGGTGCGGCGTCGGCCGGGCCGGTTCCCTCACAGCCGGTTCCCTCACGCCCGGTTCCCTCACAGCCGGTTCCCTCGCCGGTGTTTGATGCAGACAGGTTCTTGGTTCTGGCTCGAGTGGTGCCTGGAGGAGGACGAGTGAGGCTCAGCCCCTCGCTCCCGGGCTTTCGGGGCCGCCCCCCCCTCGCTCCTCTTCTGCAGCACCCGCCTGGAGCTGACAGAAACCAATCAGCTCCACGCTGAACAGCAGCAACTCCAGCAAATTCCCCTGTGCATCAATATCGCTAGCAGATGGAACCGCGTTTCGCCTCCAGCGGCCCTGGTGGACCTGGGTGGCTGAGTCTGCGGCGGGTTTCCAGTGTAAGTGGCTGTTAAGATGCAGATAAGCTGCGGCCGGCCGCTCGGCCGCCACGACGCGGACTCGCGGCTTCCCTGAAACATCTGAGCACTTGGAATGAATCCTTCACTTAAGATAAAGCGCACAGGTAATCTGGTCCAAATAGGCCATCTGCCGCTCCGGCGGCCAACAGCAGAGGCTTAACAACGCGCCGCATCCAATCAGATTGTACCAAAGTCAGCCGAGATAAAGGCAAGGCAATAAAACGGAACAATCTGCCGCTTTGACACTACAAGCGAGCGAGCTTGCTGCCGGGCCGGCGGGCCGGGGGCAGGAATGTGCTCTTTGAACCAGCTTTATTTAACAGCGGAGCAGCATGCGCACAGCACGCCCCGAGTCCCCGATCTGGCCCGGGGACCGTTTGCTCCTGGCGTGGGCACGTCAGACGTGGGGCCACCGGGTCAGGGAGCTGGCATCCTCACCCCTGGCACAAGCCGCTCCCCTCGGGGGCGTCGGGGCTGACACCGGGCTCATGGGGAGCACCAGACAGACAGGGGCCTACCAAACAGCTTGTGACCATAACCAACAGTGGCAGAGAACAATGAATGCAATTATTTACAAGAACACAGTCCAAGTCTCTTTCGGTCTCCCTATTACGCCTGTTTACTCTCGCTTGCCTTTCGGGGGCGGCGTGGAGGGGCGGTAACCCCGCCGGAGCGGTCGTCAGCAGGATTTTTGGCGGTGCCCGGGGCTACGCTGCCACTCACGCTCCGCTGCCGCCGCCGGCGTCCAGCTGCAAGCTCCTCGTCCTACCAAGTGCGCATTTTGACAAAAGGTCGAGGGAGACACGTCGGACCGAGTCGAGCGGGTCAGACGCGTAAAAGTGGAACCAAAGCCAAGAGGTGCAGCGTTGAGGTAATGTGGAAAAGATCCGCTGAGGCTCTGAACAATAATACAGCGGTGAATCATGACTTTCATGCACCATTAGGAAGGAATTTCTCTTTCTCTTGGTTTTAAGTGCTGAGAACCAACAGACCAACAAGTTTCTGTCAGCGCGCCGGAGGAGCTGCCAGCTGAGTGGCCAGAAATGTCCACTTGACAAGAAGTCCAACATGAACACACAGAAAAATCATCTCGACGAAATCGTTCAGCTTCCTACGAGGCCCTCGGACATGCGGTGTGTTAACGTGCCACTAAAAACCAGCAGTGATTCCTGTCACATGAGACGCATCATCGCGAAAGGAGAAACCCAACAATGAACGTCGCTGTTTGTCGCCCCAAAATCCCCAAAAGACATATTAACAAGACATATTCACAAATCAGCTGACAGTTAACGTCTGCTTTCACCCATTTGAGTCACAAACCCAACAAGCACGGGGTTGAGTTACGTATGCTGCCGCCTCACGGCTGCATGCCGCTGATATTAGTGAGGTACAGCAAGTCAAGTGGTGGAACGAGCACTTTTTATTATTTCTGATATGTATATACCCATATACCCATCAGCCATAAGATTACGACCACCGCGTGTCCACCATAGAGTATAATACAACACATCAGCCATAAGATTACGACCGCCGCGTGTCCACCATAGAGTATAATACAACACATCAGCCATAAGATTACGACCAGCGCGTATCCACCATAGAGTACAATACAACACATCAGCCATAAGATTACGACCACCGCGTGTCCACCATAGAGTATAATACAACACATCAGCCATAAGATTACGACCAGCGCGTGTCCACCATAGAGTATAATACAACACATCAGCCATAAGATTACGACCACCGCGTGTCCACCATAGAGTATAATACAACACATCAGCCATAAGATTACGACCAGCGCGTGTCCACCATAGAGTATAATACAACCCATCAGCCATAAGATTACGACCACCGCGTGTCCACCATAGAGTATAATACAACACATCAGCCATAAGATTACGACCACCGCGTGTCCACCATAGAGTATAATACAACAGCCCTGCAATCAGTTCTCCCTTCAGGAGGAGTTTTATGTTGGATTGTGATTGAATGTGTGTGAGAGAGGTGTTGACATGTTTGAATGATTGTTATTGGGACTGTAGTTTGTGACGCTGTTGTTGGACTGTATTGGGTCACACTGGGAGGGGTCCCTAATATTCTGGTCACACTGATGCATGTGAGCGGAAATGAAACTTCTTTAATTGTATTTTCTCAGTTGAATATTTGACAAAGGTGGAAATAAATCAGAAACTGTGGTTTTGATGTGAAACCAAGTGGCTGAGGCCCGATTAGTGCTGATACGGAGATCCAGTGTTTTAAAGGCAAATAACAAGTAGATGAAAATAATTTTTCAATGCAAACGCCAGTATTTTCTGTCATTATTTTCCAAATGTAATTTTCAATTTCTTTCAATCAGAACGATGCCTCTTAACATGGAAATCAAAAACTGCAATTTCACTTTGCCCCAAAACCCTGCAGAACTCGTGATTTTCCCATCATCCTCTACTGTACGTTTAGATTTTTTAATTTTGAAACGTATTTGATGAACAACAATCAGTCTTGCTAACACGAGTTTGGGACTTCCAAGCTTTTCAAGATTAGCCTCTGGGTTGAATCTGGGAAACACTGGATGGTACCTGAAGGCACCACCGTGGTCTCAGGCAAACATGCGGCGCAACATGTCGTAGCCGCGGCAACGGTGCAGCAGGCTCGTCATCCGCAGGCTGGAATCAATCCAGGAGTCATCAGGTGAGTCTGCACCTTTGCTAAATTATTACACAATCACAGGCAGGAGGAAGAAGACCTCACCTGGCCCAATCACACACACACACACACACACACACACACACACACACACACACACACACACACACACACACACACACGCACGCACACACACGCGATGTACAGTGAGGTCCATTGGTCTTTGTTCCTGCGGGGATCCACCAGTCCAGATGAAGAGGCTGGCGTGTGGCGGCGGCGGCGGCGGCGGTGGCTCCTCCCATCAACAATAAACAACAGTTATCTTGTGTGCGGCCGTCTGTGTCGGCCGGCACGCGAAGCCAAGCTCGGCATCTGAGAGGCGTCTGCTCCTCTTTCCGCCTTTGCTCTTGTCTCTTTCAGCGGCTCATAAAAGTATGGCGGCGGCGGACGCGCCCGCATTCACGCCGCCGCACAGGCCTCCTCTGTATTGTGTCGCGAAGCTGGCTGCCAGTAAAAAGGCAGAATTAAGAGCGGCGGCGGCGGCGCTGCCAGCCCGCTGCAGGGCTGCGGGGAGCGCCCCCAGATCCCAGCTGCCCGCGACTGGCTGAGCACTTCAAGCGAGTGCCAGGCTTCCTCGGCCCTGGTGGAGGCGGGCCAGAGAAAGTGGGAGGTGCATGGCAGGAAAAAATGCCCAAAATAATGTCTGGGCCTATATGGAGACGGCCTCTGGAGACACACAATGCTGACGAGCAAAACTGGATGTGTTGGCAGGTGGGAAACAGGCAAATGGTGTTCAGGTTTTTCTTTCTCTTTTTTCTTTTCTTTTCCACACAGTACAAAGGAGTTTTCAAACAATAATTGGTTATATAAGGTGTTCATACTTTACGAAGCGCTGGAAAATAAAGAACTTCCTGAGCAGCAGGGGAATGGTCTTCCACGATTGGTGGCCTGAATGCCTCCTTCTCCGCCGGGACTGGCAGCAGAGAGGAAAACAGAGTTTATCTGGAACTGTTTAATGCATTATTTGTCTAACAATCAAGGAAGCCAGTTTATTTTGCAGATAATTATAGCTTTTGTTGCGATGGCCAAGATAAGCCGGGGTTCCGAGCCATTAACTGGTTGTGCTGTTTCTGGCAAACACGGCGCTGGGTTACAAACGCAGTGTGAGAGCGAGACGGTCGAGGCATCAGGCGGGGAGGCTCCGCCCACCGCGCTCAACCCGTCAACCAACCAGCCAATTAAAGCTCGTAAAAGAGCACGACTGTCACGCTCGTTTGTCCTTAAATTTGGCAGCACGGGCGCTTCTCCGCCGCCGCCGCCGCCGCCCTCCTATCTCTCCATCCGCTCAACATCAAATAACGGGACTCGATGAAAAATTGAGACCATTAACAGTGCAACATTCAAACCACATGGAACGCCGCCGCGCGATCCGAGAACTGCTGTCCAAACCCGGAATGTGGCGCCCTGAGACTCGGCGCTCTGTTGCGAGCGGCGGTAATTGCGGCTCAGTGGAAATCCCCCAGCAGGTTGAGACACTGTCGCCCTGTGAGCTGACCCCGGCGGCGGCCCGGGGGGGGGCGCTAATCACAGCACTTGGCACGCGGCGGCGTTTTTCCGAAGGCCAGCGGAGCAAAGCAGGTAACAGCAGCAGGAGAACCACCCACTGATGGATGCAGGCCGGCTTTGTTTGCTCCAGGAGGAGATGGCCGCTGACCCCTACGCCGCACGCCAGGCCGCCACCCCCGCCTGCCCGCCCGCCCGCGCCGGCGCCCACGTGGGTGGCGTTCGTCATTGTGCGTTCACGCCCTGGGAGCAGTGACAGGAAGTGAACTATGACAGGGGAGAAGCCCGCTCACATCTACAGCAGATCCATCAGCGTGGTGGGAAAACTCATCATGAAGCTGCTGCGGCTGCGGCGGCGGGGCTGCAGCTGCGGCGGCGGGGCTGCAGCTGCGGCGGCGGCTGCGGCGGCGGGGCGTCAGCGGCGGGGCTGCTCGTGACGCCGCTGACGCCCCGCAACTAAATTTGATTGCATGTGTGGACAGAAAAGACTGAATTAAAGCAGACTGTGGACTTCCGGTGGTCTGCTCGCTTCATGCCTCCAGTTTCCTGCAGCTCCAATCATCAGGGTGCCCAGATCTGCTTCCTGTGTCAGAGTCCTGACGCAGGCGGTCGGACTTTTCCACTGCCGGAGCTGCTTCTCTGGACACCTGAGCTTTATGTGTCATATCCAGAGGGGCCATTTGGACATATTTCATGGCGGCAGCTGACAGGCGGCTCTCTCGGACACGTCTCTACTGCCACAGTAGCTAAACTGGCAACTGGGTTGATATGAAACACTGATATAAAATATGACATGCGCAACAAAAGCGCATTGATATCATGAGGCAGATTCATCCTCAATAACATTACAGGCAATACTGTGTCTCTGAGAGGCATTTATCAAGCGCGTAAAGACACAACTGAATGAAGCATGAAATATGGCCGCCTCAGTGAGTGGAGGCTGTTTTGCACCTGTCAGATGCATTTTTCTTGAAATCTGTCATCTAACAAAAACTGCTGTCCATAGAAACGGCACGCCGAGTCACAGACGACGACCTGGTTTGGGAAAAACATGAAAAAGTAACACCTTCCTGTAACTCCACAACATCTGAACTCTCATTTACACACTTACACTTTCTCACATTTAAGTTGGCTGGTTACTTTCATCTAGAGAGAATCTCAGTGTGACCCAGCACAGTCCAACAGCGTCACAAACTACAGTCCCAATAACAACCATTCAAACATGTCAACACCTCTCTCACACACATTCAATCACAATCCAACATGAAACTCCTCCTGAAGGGAGAACTGATTGCAGGGCTGTTGTATTATACTCTATGGTGGACACGCGCTGGTCGTAATCTTATGGCTGATGTGTTGTATTATACTCTATGGTGGACACGCGGTGGTCGTAATCTTATGGCTGATGTGTTGTATTATACTCTATGGTGGACACGCGCTGGTCCTAATCTTATGGCTGGTGTGTTGTATTCTACTCTATGGTGGACACACGCGGTCGTAATCTTATGGCTGGTGTGTTGTATTATACTCTATGGTGGACACGCGGTGGTCGTAATCTTATGGCTGATGTGTTGTATTATACTCTATGGTGGACACGCGGTGGTCGTAATCTTATGGCTGATGTGTTGTATTATACTCTATGGTGGACACGCGCTGGTCGTAATCTTATGGCTGATGTGTTGTATTATACTCTATGGTGGTCACGCGGTGGTCGTAATCTTATGGCTGATGTGTTGTATTATACTCTATGGTGGACACGCGCTGGTCGTAATCTTATGGCTGATGGGTGTATGTGTCCTTCAAAATGAGAGCGCAGCAACAAAAAGTTTGACTTTATTTCAACTTTTTTTCCATTCATACATCCACAAATCACTCAAATGACCTTCCAAAGTAACTAAATACACGTTTCAACACTGAAAGAAGTGTGGCTCCTTATTTGTGTACTGATTAGAATAAAATACAGACATCAGACGTGTAAAGTTTCCTCACATCAAAATGACGCCGTCCGACAGTCAAGTCTAGAAAATGGATTTCCTGCATAAAACGTGTGTGTGACGTCGAGTCAACGCTGAAAACTACTAAACTGGTACTACAAGGGAAGAAGCAGCTCGGTGTTTCGCCCCCTCAGTGTCATACGGCCGTGACCAATGACTATGGTGTTATGAGATGACATCATACAGTCTGTGAAAGCACGGTTGCCATGGCGATGGAGATCAAAACAAAAAAGGTTATCTTTAGGTGCGCTTTGACTTGTATGGCACAATCTTTCAGTCTGAACACCCTTCAGAGGTTGAACACTTCAGCAGCTTCTGTCGCTTTAAATATGCAGTGAAGTGTGTGAAGTGTGAATCTTCTCAGCTCAGGTAGATGGTTGGATCGGCTGTGATCTGTTCACACTGGATCATCTGGTTCCAGTTTCTCATGCTGGAGGTCTCTACAGGCCCACCGTCTTTGTGCGGTTTGACTCCAGCATCAGGACATCCGAGGCACCGAGAGATGCCTCAGTTCTCCTGTTTTTCCCGTCATGTGAGTCTGAGCTGGCGAGGATTTAAACGCCGATGAGCCCATCCGCCACATCTCCTCAGCGCCGGGGACCCCTGAAGCCCACAGGGGTCCGGTCTGCCTTAGCCAGACCCATCACGCCGAGCCCACTGGCACCGGCACAGCCAGGCAAGCTGACGATTATTATCTAGCTCATTGCGCTTGCTAGCAAGCTGACGGGATGGGCAGCTTCTGCCTGGCGGCTGTAAACAGCTTGTTTGCTTGTGTGAGATGACTGAGTGCCCCCCCACCCCGCCCCACCCCCTAAACCCCCACCCGCTCAAACCGTTTCTGAAAATCAGACATCAATACGAAACACCCAGTTCAGACATCTTTCCTGTCACAGATAAAGCCTGAAAAAGTTGCTTGCAAGAAACCCCACGAGGAGGTGAGGTGAGGTGAGGTGAGGTGAGTCATCTTCTGATTTCCCCTGCAGCTGCCGGGTTCCTGAACCACCCGGTAACGATTCGAATCTTCGCACTGAATCAGGATTCAGGAGTCCAAGGTCCCCATGAACCTGCACAAGGCCGGAAACACGGCGGACTCAGATGATCCGGTTCACTGATTCACTCCAGTCATTAGTTAAATAACAAGCGGTTAAACACGCTGGTGATTGTTATGTGGCTGATTTATTTTATGCTCATGCTATGATTTTTTTGGGGGATGGGGGGGTGGGGATACCCCCACTGACTCAAGTCACTCAGGCGAACCCATGTCCCTCTAATGAAGCCAGTTGACTGTTTCCCCCAAACCATTATTCCCCTTTTAGAATCAGAACCGGAACCAGAATCATAGTTTCTCTTTCTGTGTCCATCATATCAACTTTGCTGAACAGAAAGTGATGAAGAACTGGAGGTGATCACCTCCTGAAATCAGGGACTGGGACTTTGAGCACCACCACACATTTAGATGGTGCCACACCAGGCCGCGACACACCAGGCCGCGACACACCACGTCACACCAGGCCACACTGCGACACACTGCTCCACACCACACATTTGGACACCACCGCGCCACACCATACTACGCCGCGCCACACCATCCTACGCCACGCCACACCGTGCCACATCAGGCCACAGCGCACCTCACCGGTCCAGTCCGGTCCGGCTGGGTCAAATGTTCTGGCTTGAAAATGACATATCTCTGACTTCACAGCAGCACATCGTCATCATCACCAAAGACCGGCCAGTTTTCTTTCTGAGTCACCAGGCAGCGCGCGGTGCTGAGGAACCGCGGGAAGGAACAATAACACGGAGATAATGACAGATGTTCTGTGCGACACACACGCAGGGTTTGAGATGGACACCCCGAACACCAGTCTGAAATAGCAGAGTCGCTCTTTCGGGAAACAAGAACCGAATGATCAAAGAAGGGAGTTGTGTGGACCTACATTATAGCCTGCAGATGGTGCAAACTGGTATTTTGGTGTGGTGATGCAGATGACTGTATGCAATAATTCATACTCTTCGGTCATAATTGGAAATAGCCTTTTAAAATCTATTTGTGAAGGATCTCCCGTCCGCGCTGCTGGCGGAACCTCATGCTCCCTGCCGCCGTCCCCGGCCGGTCCTACTTGACACTTTGGTCCAAACTATAAATAACCGAGGAATCGGCCGACACTGGAGATGATAAAACATATATGTGTTAAAAATAAACGCGTCGGCCGCACATCTGCACACTGGCTGTCTAAATGAACGTGACGCATCTCCGACTTTGGTTTGGGGCTGTGGTGAGGAGTGGGCGGCCCTGCCCTGGTGCCGCTTCGGGCTAAATTGCAGAGGGGTGTACAAAGGCAACATGGACATGAATATGAACATAATATAGCGGCAGCGGCGGCAGCGGCGGCAGCGGCGGCAGCAGCAGCGGCAGCAGCAGCGGCAACAGCAGTGGCAGCGGCAGCGG
>CAAKHG010018860.1:0-32128 GCA_901007715.1 Dactylopterus volitans
GAACCTGGGCTCGCTGCAGGGTTCCTCACACCGACCGGCGCTGTGGTGAAACCCAGCACGAAGGCGCACAGCAGGCGAGACAGCCTGCACACCTGTCTGTCTGTCTGTACACCTGCCTGTTCCTGTGTGTGTGTGTGTGTGTGTGTGTGTGGAAAAAGAGGGCTGGGTTGGGCTTTCTTTCTCGCGTCTCTCTCCAGCCTAGGAGTGGAGTGTCTTTCCCCCCTTCCCCTTCTTCGAGCTGCTGGCCCTCGGTCAGGTAACAAAAACAGGATAGTATCACAGGACGGTGAAACCCAAAGTGGCCCCGCCTGCCTCCATATGTCTGTTCATGTGAATGTGTGTGTCTGCGAGGCTCTCACCCGTACCTGTCATATATCCTATGCCTTATTTAATTTGTTTTCAGTGTGTTTGCTTGTTTGCCGCACCCCTTCTGAACACACCTGTCAATGTGCCCACTCCCAACAACCCCAAGTCACACACGCCCTTAACCCCCACATGTATGGTCTATGTTTCTAGAGCCGTTGCTATGCCAACAGCCCACTTTCTGTGCCTTAGCTGTGGGAGAATCTGATTTGAACTTGAGTCCACTCTGCCTCCCACTGGATACTGTAGACAACTGCAGGCTGTAAAGCATCAATCCCCAAGAGATCAGACGGAACGAAAGCATTGGCACCAAAATGTAGCAGTTGTAGTCAAACCATCTGTCAGAATTAATATTGCTTTTTTTAGAAATTGAATAAAGGGAAACCAATCTTCATTATTGAATCCACGATAAGCTGTATGATCTGGAGAAACTGGGTTAAGTTGTCCCGGACCAACACATTTCCGGCAGCCCCAGCCGCTTTGTGTAAACAGCCTGGAGGCAGCGCTGGAGCAGAGGGCCACCTTAGGTGCTGTAGAGCAGGGCTGGTAGAAAGGCCATTCCCCTGGCTGCACTAGCTCTTACCTGAGAATGCACTGAACCCCTGAATGAAGCATGAAGGAGAATGAATAATTGAAGACGTTCACTCCCCCATCAATAGTTGGGAGGTGGAGGAGGAGGGAGGTGCCTTGCTTTTGCTTCAAAATCGTCAGTCTCCTTTGAACACATCCTCAGATCGTAGCATAGTCTTTTCCTCTCCTCTTAAGCTTCGTGTCTGCAGTTTAACCGGCCCCTGAAAATGCAATTACCTCCCTTGGCAACTAATACAACTAACACCAATTGATGAATTTCCCTTCCCCTCTCAAAATGGTTAACATCCCTCCTTCCCCCCCTTCTCGCTGCAGTTCCTTTGCTGGTTGAAGTGATTGTCTGTTTGCTTGTCCCGTTTGCTTGCTTTTTCTGTCTGTCTATTTGTCAGTATATTTTTTCCCTGGTTCTGTCCTTGTCTTCTCCAAAAATGTACACATTATTGCGTTCGACATCAATTCTCATCCAAATTTGCAGTTCAGACCGCCCAAACGAAAAAGTACAACAAGCCCCGAAACACATTCTCTCAGTGACGGAGAATGCTGGCCAGACAGACAGACCTTTCTATGGGCTCCTTGTTTTCTGCCTGTCCAAGGCATTGCCCTCACTCTCTGAGTGACAACTACTTGCATATATTACATATGCACATGTAGCCAATGCCGGCTCGTGCTTTGGCCCTTGTGTTCCCAGTCCACACTTTTAGAGTGTTGCTAAATGGTTGGAAAATCAAGTAAGATCGTAAAGTGAACTTTTGTAGTTATTGCTTCATTTCTAAGAGCGCTCTCCTTTGTAACACTCTAAATGTGTCTCCTATGTTCTTACTATTTGTCTCCTTTTGTGTTTTCAATGATATTACATTTTTGTACGGTATATCTTCGCCTTCTTTCTCCTTCATACTATATCTCATCTGTTGTTTATTTTAAGCTCTCCACATTAAGAACAACGATTCTTGCTCTCTTCTTTGCTGGTGATCGATTGTACTTATTGTCTTTTTCTTTTCTTCTCTGTGCTCTTTTTCTCCCTTCAGCATGTTTGTCCCTTTGTCTCCTGTTAGAAATACTGTGTGTGCATAGCTCTTTATTTTTGTCTCATTCTTTGATACTTATCAGACTGACCAAACTAAGCCTCTCTTGTGTTTCCAGGCTTTCCTTCCTTCATTTCCTATCTTTTCTTGCAGCTCCGTTTTTCTATCTGATGTGCTGGTGTTTGTAACAATCTCACTTGTCTGTTGAGTTGTTTTTTTTTTTTTCGTAACCTCACTGTTACTCACGCTATTAATACCTACTATCTCTTCTTATACAGATAAATAATTTTCTGCTCACTTTTCTATTTCTTACATTCCTTGTTGAGCCGTCTACCTTATCAACATGATGTCTGTCCAGTGTGCGTCCGCAACGCCAGCATCCTCTCTGCGTCTGATTATTTACTTTCCTCTCAGTTTTCTGTTTTTGTTTCCCTTTTCTGTTCATTGTTCATTTGTTGCCTAACAGTCTTTCTGTGTTCAGCCTCTCCATGTGCCTTGACCAGTCATCTATGGAGTGCTGTGTTCTAATGTGTCACATTACACTGGCCAGGTCTTTCACTTTTGGCTTTGTCGTGTTCTGTTTTACCTCATTATTTCCTTAATCTCGTGAAAAACTCCCTTTTAGTTTTCTTCTTTTGCCATTTTTGTCTTTGTATACTTTGTGATTTTCCTTTCTCGATTTATGAACATAGAGGTTTTTCTCCTGGAGTGTTTTTTCCCCACTTGAACATTATGCTTTCAAGAATCCTCGTGTGAAAGAACCACACTTAACATCTATTAACATTTAAGTACCAGCTCTGCCATGGGAGATCTGTGCTCTTGTTTGTTTTCTTTATTTCATATTTTGTTGGTTGCTGATGCAGATTCCTAATAACCGATTTGAACACACAAACGCTCACACACACTAAAATGTTCAGCATTTGTGGCATCAACTGTCCTGTTAAATGTCTGGTGCTACGTGTTGCCATACATGTCTGTCCACTGTATTTATCGTGACGTCATGTCGCTATACGTGTCCTTTTCCTGCGTCTCTGTCTCGTGAAATGCCCCCTCAAGAGGGAGTAAGATTTAAGTTGAGAAAATAAATTAGCTTCCATGAATTTAAATTTTGTGGTTCTTTTTTTTGTGTTCTGTCTAAATATGTGTTTGTTCACTGTGTGGAGGTAACTTTCTTGTCGGAGATATGGATGTTTGCCACACTGAACATATGTATAAGTCATCTCAGATTCCAAGTTTCATCAAACACAGCTCACGGCATCAAATATCCTCAGTTCTAGCGCCCGCTGGTGATCTGTTGAATCTTTGGCAGGCTTCATTTGGCTTCACTCATGATAGCTAGAGAAAGCACAATCGGCTTTGAGGTGACATCTATCCAAAGCAAACTTGGACTCAATTGGATGTTTCAGATAGGCAGTTTTTGAAGTGCCAAACAGGTGGAGGTTGGACTCCCCGTGTGCTCAGACATTCTTTCTTTCTGGAGACGAGTTAGCTTCTCTGTGCATGTCCACGCCATCTCTCTGGGTCATCATGTGTTTTTGCTTACAGGGGCAACAAGCCAGCTAACAGCCCCAAAGGCCAACCCCCAGATGCTGATGGCCACTCGTCCGTCACTGACCTGGCCAACTCCCTCACTGGAGACATGGTGATGGTAAGACCTGCCCCCCCTCCACCCCCCTACACATCCATTCCACTGACACCTATGAATCTCCATGTACATCATGTAGCCAACAGTATGTGATTATTCCTGTCCCCAAAGTCATCTCGTGCAATGTTTAGGCTTTTGAATCCGAAAGCTGCAGCACACAATGAGAATTTCAGGGTATTTGTTACAAATGCTGTATACTTTCATCCTGTTTTGACCACATATGGTGGAAAAAGTTAACACTAGAAAGAGGTGAAGGATCAAATATCAAAATCACTGCACATTTTCAATTCAGTAGACACTACCGTCTTGTTATTTCATGGAATCTGTTATAATTTCCTGGCACAGTAATGTGGCACAGATTTAGGACACACTCTGGTCAATTACAAGGAGAAGCAAAGAAAACCTCTCTTAACCATTAACTTAAGTTGGAGGTTATCTCACAGAACCTTTAAAGTGAAAAAGGAAATAAAAAAGAATAACATTGGAAACAGTATTCATGACATTTCTTCAGCATGCAGTGTTGAACATTGCAAATACAAAACCGGGAGGGATCTCAATATTCAGTCCACTTTCATCAGATATTTGTGATTTTTATATTGTGAAGTTCATCAGCTTTTGATGAACTCTCTCTCTCCAATTATCCGTCAAGAACCTGTAGTTTCCCTTTTTGAACTTTTTTCAGTCCCTCAAGATATCGCATACTGTATATTTGTTGTGTCCTGACCTCAACCCTATCTAATACATGAGATGAAGTGGGATGCAGACTGAGAGCCAGATCTTAACCTAAGATCAATGTATGACCTCACTAAAGCTCTTGTGGCTGAGGAGATGAAAACCTTTTGCAGCCCGACTGAAAAAAATCTTGTGTAAAACCTCAGCAGAGGATCAGAAGCTTTGCTAAGAGCTAACAAATTCCCAGGGTTTCTGAGTGAGATATCCATCTCACTCAGATGTCCACAAACTGCAGGAGATGTATGAAGTATTTCTTTACCATCAAGTAATGATGCAGAGTCATCCTCTATGTAACTATTGCATCAATTAAAGCTGTCGTAGACAAAAAACACCCCAAAACCCACAGGCAGTTCGTACAGTGGCACTCAAGCCAGACAAGCCGGCCAAGGTGACTCACACGGTTTTGATAAATTAGACTTGGATTGGTTCACTCTTGCGCTGCCTGCCAGTGTGAGTGACTGAGTCTTTCTGACTGCAAAATTGTTGCTCCAAAGCACAAAAATCAGCAGTTTTTGGAGTGTTGGGGGAAAACTTAAATGTGTACCACTCCTCAGACTAGCAAAGTGTCAATGAAGTCCTACGAACTGCTGGGAGTCTTATCAAAGCACTCAAGGCTCCTCTCCGGCCTATGCTTTCGTAAGAGAGACGCAGAAATAAAAGATAAAAACAGAAGGTGGCGCCACAGGGAGAGAAGAACAAGCGTTGAGTGCTAACCTTGAGCCTCGCTGTCCATTCTCTCCATGCCTCTCACCCAGCGCCATCCCTCTCAAACTGTTTGTCTCTGGCTCGCTCTTTCACTCCCTCAGCCCGCTGCTTTCTATCAGATCGCAGCCTTTTAGTCGGACAAAGCTGTCCAAGCGGCAATGGGAGAGTATGGTCTGTGCCTCCGCTATCTTCAATCCGAGCCCCTCCTGCCTCTTAAGAGAATTAATAAGGAAATTAAACTGTTTCACTTTTCTTATTGTCAGACCAGTTTCTGCCTTTGAGCAGCTGCTTGGTATAATAGAGATGCGGCTCTAAAATCTCACCCTTTCACTGCTTCTCTCTGTGGAGGTCTGTGTGCATGTGCAGAGAAAGACTCTGCCCTTGGACTGAGCTTTTCTGTGTGACTGGCTGCGGCACGTTGTTGTGCTTATTCGCCTGCATTTGTGGCCCCGCAGCTGTCTCCAGGCTCGGAGGATGATGACGGTGAGGGGCCTATCAGTGAGAAGCTGGGCCGGATCCAGTTCAGCATAGGCTACAGCTTCCAGAACACAACCCTCACTGTCAAAGTTCTCAGGGGCCAGGACCTCCCAGCCAAGGACTTTTCCGGCACCTCAGATCCCTTCGTCAAAATCTACCTTCTGCCTGATAAGAAGCACAAGCTGGAGACCAAGGTCAAGAGGAAGAATCTCAATCCCCACTGGAACGAAACCTTCTTGTTTGAGGGTCTGTGATATTTCCCTTCAATACATATGAAAAAGCTTTTTCAATTATGAAGACACATTTTTTTCTCTGTATTTTCTTCTGTAATGACGTAAGTCTGCAGGATATCTGAACACGATTCCTAGATCTGTGCAAATTTTTTTTAGCTACTTTTGTTTTCAGCAGTGTAAGAGGACCGAGGGATGGCAGTGTCTGTGTCTGGCTTGCCTGTGGTCAGTTCGCCACATCAGTCAGGATCGATTTGATGGATTGCCATTAAAGAATTCAGTTAAAGAATTCACACATTACGACAGAAATGCACAGTCATGAATGTAATGATAAAATGATAAAAAAAAAAAAGTGACCACATTTTGTATGCAAAAGGCTAATGGTCAACCTCACTGCGACATCATAATCTCCCCCAAAATGATTTTCCTGGCCATTATTGGCAGAGATGTACAGCCAAGAGGCACTGATTCTAATCTCTGAAATGTTCTATTCCATCTGATGGCTGTGGCCATTAAAGTTACTGCAGATGTTATATAAATTTTAACAGTAGTATTGTTATTTCTGTTATAGTGAAGCGTTGTTAACTGCTTGTTTTATAATGAAAGTCTAGCTATACGGTCTGTTTCACCCCTCTGCATCCCCACTGGCCTTGCATTGGGAGTGCTGGAGTCCTGGGATGATGCATGGCTTTGATTGTCTGAACTGTCCAGCCATGAGAGTGTGTGGAGAAAGGCTGTCCCTAGGAAGGCTGGCAGAGGAGTTCGCCACTACCAGTTCACCACCACTTAGTCTTTTTACTTTGACCCTGATTTTAACTTAAGATAGATATTTATGAAAGTAAACATCTTGTAAACTCTGTTGTCCTTCCTGGGTTGTCACGGGTCCCGCTGAACATTTGTGGCAAAGTGTGTAATTCAAGCAACAAAAAAAAATGATAATACCTTCAGCTCAGAACACTGTGTCGTTAGAAAATGATGAGCACTACAAACCGCTTATGTTTGGTCGCAGTTACATAGAGAGCATTGAAGTGTCTTGCTGCTGCACAATCTGGATTTGTCGAATCGTGGCCATTGTGCTCAGATGACAGGGCAGCGGTAAAAGAGCCCAAATGACATTGTAAAGGCTCAAACACTTGCGATACAATAGTTGGTGCTCTTGAAAAATGAATGTGATTGCTCTTTGTGAGTATAATGATCCCTCTCAGTCATTTGAGAGAGTGCCAACTGGTCCCGCAGTTTTTAAAATGTACTTTGGCCTTTGCCAATTTCATCCCTGTTAGCACTGTGAAGATGACACTTTTTTTTTAAAGGCCCAGTTTGATCTGTTAAAAATGTATGTTTTATCTGTCCTCGCTCTAATGTAACCGCCGCATCCCCACCCCTGGTGTTGTCGTCCTGTGTCTGTTTTAGGTTTCCCTTACGAGAAGGTGAGAGAGCGCACTCTTTACCTTCAGGTGTTGGACTACGACCGCTTCAGCAGGAATGACCCCATTGGAGAAGTGTCAATCCCCCTTAACAAGGTGGAGCTGGGCCAGATAAAGACCTTCTGGAAGGAGCTGAAGCCCTGCAGTGATGGCAGTGTAAGAACGGGAGGGACAGTCATCTGGGCAAATGTTGTAAAGGCACATTCAGTAAGGCACAGGTGAGAGCGTTCAAGTGTGAGCAGTGGTCTTAGTCAAGCTCGCCTGGCCACTGGACTGGACCGACAGAACGGTGATGTAACATTACACAGCAAGCTCGTGATGAATGATTGCAGCTGCATACTCCCTGACGGAATCTGTCCATACTATCGCACATAGCGCGGGTTTGTTTGTTTGTGTGTCTGCTCTCCAGGGGAGGCGAGGAGACCTGCTGGTGTCTCTCTGCTATAATCCCACTGCCAACACCATCACTGTGAACATCATCAAAGCGCGTAATCTCAAAGCCATGGATATCGGCGGCACCTCAGGTAGAGAGCCCTCCTTGTTTGTCTTGTTTTCCCTCTTTATGACCTTTGTTCAACCGCCTGACGTCCTGCAAGTGACACTGGGGGCCTTTGCGTCACGCGCCGCACCAGCCTCATGTTCAAACATTCACCAAAGCTGTCCGTTCAGAGGACGGTTGCCGTCTGGCTCCAGAGCTGGGTCGCGCCATAGATAGCTGCAGCAGCAAGGTGACATTACATCAAGCATCCCTCTCTTGCCCTCCCGCTTTCCTCGTCTGTATATCTGTGAGGATCTTGAGCCTCCCGGCCAAATATGTGTCAGTCCGGTCTGCTGCTCTTGTTGAAGTATCAGGTCTCACTGTGCCACCGGCTTCCAGTGGCATATTTTCGGAAAATGACTGCCTCCTGGACTAGTAGGCGCTGTGTCTGTTGGTACCGCACATGCGATACTGCTCCGGAATTGGTAGTTCAAATCCCAGGCCCTGTTTCCATAAATACTTACTCATTTGTATGTTTTCTAGCTCTGGGGATAAGTTGACCTTGAGCTCAAGCTAGCTATCTGCTTCCCTGCTGCCTTCCCTGACTTTAACAATTAAGAGGGTAATTGCAAAGTTGACCCGCAAACCTGGGCATCTTTTTCATCACTCACATGTAAACAGCTGCACTCTGTGTCCACGTTACAGATCCCTACGTGAAGGTGTGGCTGATGCACAAGGACAAGCGCGTGGAGAAGAAGAAGACGGTGACGATGAAGCGCTGTCTGAACCCCGTCTTTAATGAGTCCTTCCCCTTTGACGTGCCCGCTCATGTGCTAAGGGAGACCACCATCATCATCACCGTCATGGACAAGGACAGACTTAGCCGCAATGACGTTATTGGCAAGGTAAAGTCCGACAGGACACTTTGTTGCATGTTCACATTTCAGCAACTCCTGTTTTACTTTAAATAATCTGTCAAAATCCTGTTTTGAAAAAAAAAAAATGCATTAAAGCATAAACCTAACCATTGTATTTTTAAATAGTAATCATCTGAGCAAAGCATTTGAATTACCTTTATTTAAAATAACTTTTAAGGACATCTAGCTCCATCTCTGCAATACACAAACAGCACTGGTAAACTGTGCATGTCTGCTAAATGATAAACAAGGGTGCTGACTTTTCTGGGACAGCTTGAGCCAGCACATTTTAGTTTTATGTCACGTATGTAGCCATCATGTTCCCCCTTCTCCTTTAAAAATGAATCAGTAGAGCTTTCAGCCAACTCAACAGTTTAGAATTGGCTGACATTAGCTGGGCTCTAGGTGGAAAAAGCTGCCCGTTACAGCCATTTCATCCAGTGAGTGAGATTAAAAAAAAAAAAAACCCAGTTATTTTTAAGATGTAAACTTAAGGTCCCAAATTTGATTGGAAAGGCACAGCAACGGGGGCGGCACTCAGCTGATCAAATAAGGCCTCAGCAGAGAAATGTATTTAAAAACCCATCAATTATGCATCCAGTGAGAGAACTCAGTCAAGTCCACTCCTTCATATCAACATGGTTTTCAACTCAACAACCCTGACATAACTCCCCCTGGCGCACCAGGTGACACATTTGGTGCAAAAATAGTGACTCTTTTTTTGGAAGGGTCCCATCTCATCTGAATGAGAATGCCAACACTCACGTCCGATTGAGAGTAAGGCATCACTTAAGCGAATAGGTGAGGCATGCAAGGCTACATACTCCATGTATGAAAAAGGCTATAAATCACCTGCGTCATCATCCATTCTCTCCCTCCCCGCTGTCAGATCTACCTGTCGTGGAAGAGTGGACCAGCGGAGGTGAAGCACTGGAAAGACATGCTCGCTCGGCCGCGCACTAACGTCGCCCAGTGGCACGCTCTCAAGGCCTGATCGCACCACCCAGCATCCTCCATGGCCCCTTCCCGTCCCCCTATTACACCCACACCCACGCCCCCCGATTGCCCCGCTCCCGCTCCTCCCGCTCCCATCCTTATGCACAAGACTGACTTGCTGCCAGGCTGCGAAACACGGGTACAATTAGCCATCTGCTCTCTTAAAACCTTTAAACTCTTTCACTTTCCGTTCTAAATCTCTACTCCTCTCTGGCTCCTCCGCTCCTCCCCTCATGCAGCCGTGTCTTAATTTCTGTCTTACCACTTTGCCAATGGTCCCCCTGTTTCTGACTGTCTCTGTGTTTGTCTGTCTGTCCTTCTGTTTCTTTTTGGTTCTGAACTGCACTGCAGCCCCTGACCCACTGAAGGTGCCAGTCCCGTGGGATCACAGAGAATCTTAAGCATCGATCTAATCTCATATAATCGTATTGTATGACTATGCCAGGTACACAATACTATACAGTATGTACTGTATGTACATAAAAATATAAATATAGTAGGGATTTAGATTGGCGCAACTCCCCCTATACACATGACCTATATAGGTCTTGTTATCCATAACCTGTTGGCTGTTTCCCATCTCGCCACTCTCTTCATTTGTTGGTCCGTCCTTGTCAGCCTTCTCAAATGTTCTATAACTCGTCTCCCATTTCAGTTCCCCCTTCTTTTACTCAGAGTGGATTAATGTTCAGCTAAAGTCATAGAAAGCGATCAATACCCGTTTTGTGATGAAACCAGCTGAACTCAACATGGAGTTGTTGATACTGCTGTCTCTTTCAGCCCATCTCTTATTTTCTTCTCCTATACTCTCTTTCATTTTCTCCTTATTGTTCCCTCTTTCTCTTCCTCTGGCACAATATTAGTGAGCCCCCTGCCCCCTACCTACGCCCCTCTCCTCTCTGGACCCCCACCCCCACCCCGTCGTCGTCTGTGTGCTGTGGGTGCTGTGCTGTAGCTCCAACAAAAATAGAGATTAAAAAATATATGTATACACTGAACTTTCCGAAGCTGGGAAAGTGGGAACACAATAAACCCATGAAATGGATCACTCTTGATTTTTCCAGACAAAAAAGCCCTGACAAGGAGAGAGAAAAAAGAAGACGAGGAAAAAAAAAAAGAAAAAAAAAAAGCCAACTCCTACAAAACCGCCCCGCAATACGATGATGTCATTTTTCACAGCATCACCAACTGAGGAAACCAATTAAAAATCTTCCAACGAAAACACAATCAAAAAGCAAAGTTTTGTGCATTCGGTTGTATGTACACACTTCTGTTTATCGATGTTGTGCATTCTTTGCTGCTCAGTGCTCTTGTTTGAACTGATGGAGGTTGATCACCAAGACCTTCCCACCTTTTTTTTTTTTTCCTTTTTTTTTTCTTTGACTGCGTGGTGTAGCTGTGTTTAGGTGTGCTTGTTGGGGAATGTGTGTTATCGTGTGCCTGTTGGTGTGAACGTGTGTGTGTGTGTGCGTGTGCGTGTGCGTGTGCGTGTGTGTGTGTGTTCACAGGCGCAACACAACTCTGACTGGACAGAAGTCTTCTTCTCTTTTCTCTTTCTCCTCTTGCGCTCTTCTTGCTCTTCTTACTGCCATTGTTTCCCCATTCTCCTTTACTGCCCTGCCTTCTGTACGAGGGCGCGGGGAAGTTCTATCTGCACTTTTTGAAAAATGTAATAACAATAATAATGATGATGACAGTTTTGATGATGATTATAGTCTAGTGGAAATTAAGGGAGGAGAATCTGAAAGGGTGAACAGCAGTTGGGGAGAGGCTATGTCTGCTCTGTGATTTCTGGGTTTGGAGAGGAAGTAGAGGACAAAGAGGATGGATGAAGGGCTCTCATCCTCCTCTTGTTCCACTTATTTTTGTGTGTGTGTGTGTGTGTGTGTGTGTGTGTGTGTGTGTGTGTATGATTCCTTGTGGCAGGCTGCTAGTGTCTGAACCATGCAGGCTCGCCAACACAACAGTGTTATTCCAAAATGTGTAGGCATGACCAGAGTCTGACCACGGATCTGAAAGCTTCTGTCCATGATGAAACAGGGATGCGTATCGGCAAACAGAAGTGCATTTTGTCTTCAATGCTGAAAGACAATTCAAATGAATGAGTTTTTGTTGTTGTCCACACAGCTGCTGTGTATCACAAACAGTGGGTGTGATATTAGAAGATGATCTGATGTATGTGATACTGAGGAAGCAGATTAGATATTATCTCTTTCCTGAGTGCTTGCGAGCACCAGAGTGTACTGTAGCTGCCTTGCTTGTCAGGCACATTCAGCTTGACTTTCCCTGTAATGTAAATTAAACAGTCATAAAGAGGAAGCATAAATTCCATCAGCCATACAAACGCACGTAAGTCTGGTCTTAGTGTACTCACTACGGTAACTGTCTTCAAAGTCGAAAAATCCTGGAAGTATCCAAAGTATAATCCCGTCAGTACGCTAAGATTTTTTTCTGCACTTCTAAGTGAGGATCCGACTTTCTTGACTCCAAAAGCAAATCAGTCTGCAAATATATATTCTCCAAAGTCCGGGCCCATCAAATCCTGCAGGAATCATCTCTTATCATCTTGTTACATTTTATAGTATCTTGTGCTGGTGCATTGGTTTGGAGTTTGGTTAATAATGACATGTTCACACAGTAAAGACATGTGTAATTACAGCCTCATCTGCACACAGTTGATCCTCATCTAGTTTGTTTCCAAGTCCGAATGGGCAGCACACTGCGGGCTGCTTGTGTGTTTCGTTTGAGACTCGGTGCTGGCTGCTCGGATGCACTGATCCAGTCCAGCACCCTTCAGAACAATTGGCCAGCCATGGAACAGGGCCCACTGTTTTGACAGCCACGGCCTGCGGTGTCACAGCACATTACACTCCCATTAGGTGGCCAGAAAGAAGCAATATCTTCCTCCTTGGACCTGGGGAACTCACTATTTGCAGAGGTTGTACTTGCTAAGAATGATACAAAACATGGTCTTCTCATTAGTAACCATAAGGATGATGGAAAGGGACAAAAGCTTTTCAGTGAAGACGAGGAGGGCAGAAAATGGAGGCTGCGATTTCCAAACATGGTGCGGATTCGCAGGTGTTCAGGCGATGAGTCAACACAATGCATCTGCTATTTCCTTTCAACGTGACTACATGTTGCTCAAGAGGTGATAAATGGCCACACCAAAAGAGTTGGCAAAGCTTAGTCATCAGTGACCCTGCAAACTGGGGGATATGGTGTTATTTTTAGTAGCTCGAAGCGCAGTATCATGCGGCCAATCCTCGAAGGTAGCCTGGATGCAGAAAGGATACAGGGTTTAAAAACTCGCACTTTGGACAAAGGCTTAGCTAACGACAGGATAGCCAGCAGTTCTGGGTAACCTTCACTGTCCGATGACGTCTTACTGTTTACATAATTTTTAGGGAAGACCTGTTATTTACAAAGTGTACATGTGGGATGAACTGTGATATGCATCTTTTAATGTGAGGAAATTTTTCTGTCTATCCACGGCGTTTAATTTTGTCTTCCAGTGGGACTACTTGCACCGGATTTCTCCAAACTGAGCGTGTGCAGAGTGTCATCTGATATAGGTAATACATTGGCTAACTTAACTGTCACTTTAACATACATAGTTTAAACTGCACTAGTATTCATGCCGGAGGTCGCAAAGATAAGAATGTCAGAGAAGGTTGATTCAGAAGTCACCTATACCTGATTTCAGATCCGAGCTGTATGAAATCACACAGTTTTGACAGAGAGAAAAGTTGCTCACTTCATAAAATAACAAACATGTCCTCCCGTTGCCAGCAGTCAAACAGCGGCACCATTAAAGTGGATGGTAAGCTCAGAGCCAAACAGTATAAAGGAGAAAGCAATCTCCAAATCCCAGTTTTATTATACCACCACCTGTCTCACACCTCTAAACTTATTGTGTTTTGTTGGCACCAACACTGTCAGTAATGACCTTCAAAACTCCAGAGCTCATGAATATAGCGTTGCAGGGTTGCAGATGCTCACATTCAAGGTTTTTTTTGGGGGGGGGGATTCTTTTCTTTTTTTCCTTTTTTTTTTCTTCATCCAGCTCCTCTCAGTGTAGTTGTTCTCCTTGTGCACAGGCTCTTTCATCATTGCCCTAAACTTGCAGAGCCAACTGGGAGGTGCAGGTGTGGATGATTGCTGTTTGATTATGAAGGTTTTATTGAAGATGGCACAGACAGCGCGGCCCATGACTTTGCCGCGCAGCAAAAAATAAAAAAAAGGCTAGTAATCCTGAATTTGAGTTTATGCAAATTACATTTTTGCTCATATATTGCTCTGTTTACACCCCTCTGGGCGCTAATGGAATATTCCTCCACTGCACTCTTAAACATTAAGCATAGCCATTTTCTGCTTCTAGGCACATTAGTAGCATGAGTCCAGCTATGACAATGTTTTTTACAACTTGATGGATTGCAGTAATTATAGTTACAATATCCATACTGCTCAGAGCATCAATCTGTCTGACTTTTCTGATCCCCGGACTTTTTATCTTCTGCCGCAAACAGCTAAATGTTCTTTCCTACTCAGTGGTTTAGTACAGAAAATATGAATAAACTTTAATGATACCCTGAATCCCTGAATATCTATTACACTGGCGATCACCTCAAATTTATAGCAGAATGGCCGACCGGCTATTGAATGGAGTGTCATAAAGCATTTGAACATCAAACAGTCCCTGGGGGATATATGGTAGTAAGTTTAAAGATCTCTTAATTTTTAGAAAGTGCCATGATTGGTTAAAACCCAGTGAAATAATTACAACCAAATACCTGCAAAGCTAATGACATCAGCCTCACCTCTGCGTTGTGTCCTGTGAAAATTAGTATACTCTTTCCAAGGCAGTGGCTATTGTACACATTTCCCGCTAACCATCAGCATAATATGGATATTGCACCTTGATGTCTTTGGCTTTACAAAAATATACCTAAAATATCCTGGATAATGATGCTGCCATCTTGCTCTGTCGATGTTGCTTGGGGTGAGTCTGTGCAGCAGCACTCTAAAATAGAGCCGCTGTATAGAGGTCCTTCCCAAATAAATCGGTGATCGGTTTTCTGCCAAACAACAAATTTTTTTCAGGCATGTAAAGAGTATAAGAAGTTAGCATTATGTCTGGTAATTCTCTAAGAGCAGGTGTCAATCGATGCCCCTTTTTTCTAGCATAAAATAACCAGACTTATAAGACAAACTAGTTTGGCCCAAGTCGCATCCGCTAAAAAGGAGGCAAGATATATAAGGCCTATACTGCAGCCAGCCACCGGGGGGCAGTTGCGAGCTGTTGGCTTCACTTTTGACGAGCTAGCGTCCTGTCGAAGCCTGTGAATATTCTCACTTGCCCAGGTCATAGTTATCTCAAGGAAATTGTATCGAAGCAACTGGACTTGTTATTGGTCTTAAGAAGACGTTTCACTTCTCATCCAAGAGGCTTCATCAGTTCATGCTCGCATCTGACCAGGCCGGGACTGGTCGGATGCCTGGTCAGACGCGAGCATGAACTGATGAAGCCTCTTGGATGAGAGGTGAAACGTCTTCCTAAGACCAATAACAAGTCCAGTGGCTTCGATTCAATTTCCTTGAGATCGTCCTGTCGAGTTTACTGTATGTACAGTACCTGTCTATGGTCCTCGTGAGCATGCTAGCATGCTTGTGTCAGTGTCGCGCTCGTTAAAGGCAGCCTTGACACAGCCGCCAGCGTGACTGTAGACTTTTGTACTGTGTAACAATCCAGGTCCTTCTGTTGGCACGCTTACAATGTAGTACAGCGTGTGTTTGTTTGTGCGGTGTGTGAACGTTGACAGGGTAGTGTGTGTGGAATCCATCGCGCCAGATTCGAACTTTTGACCGCAAGTCCTTCCAAGACTGCTACAGCAACCCAACAGACACATCCTCTGCCTTGTTTAATGGGGCGTAGTGATAAATAGACAGTGTAGGCGCGAAAGCTAGACGCGTATTATTCACATTCGTCATCAGAATAGCCTTGTCAGGTGCTATTTTCACAGGCGGCCCCTCCCCTTCCAGAGTTTGCCGTGGCACGCTCAACTTTTTGACTGTTAGGAGAGCGCTGCACTTCAGCACATGCTGATGCCATCGTCAGTGTGAGTGAACTTACGTGCAGAGTGCCAGTAGGGAAGCATGCGAGTTATCCTGCAGCTGACTTGCGTGAAGGAGAAGCGCCATCCCCTGAAACTCCCGCCTTCTCCGAGATGTTTATTCATCAGTCTGTCCCAACAAATTTATCTTCGTCACCAACAGCCTCTCTCTGATTACTTTGTAAATAGCTGAAAGCTTTACCGGCTGAAGGGGTCACACCTGTTTACCAATGAATTAGCAAAATATTCTTCTGGGCCCGGTGATATTGTTTGTCCTTGTCATACTGTCTCCTTCCTCATTCGCTGTCTCTGGTTTTCTTTGATTGCTTTTTTAAACGACTCACCTGGTCGGGAAGGTGTCTGCTTTTGTGGTGTCTGTGAAATATTAAATTATAAGTACATTGTGCTGCATGGCGTGGAGACCATCTGGTGTGTGTATGTGTGCGTGTGTGTGCGTGTGCCTGCGTGTGTGTGTGTGTGTGCGCGTGTGTGTGTTTGTGTGTGGATTAAAATCAAGCTGAGGTAATCTCATCCTGGAGGGACTGTTGATATTTTATTGTCTGAGTCAGCCCACTAGCCTCCTGGGTCACCTTTGTCACTTGTCCAGTCGGCTCCTTGTGTGATTCTCGCCCTGTGCAGACAGACTTTGCCTCCTCTAACTCACCCTTTCAATTGTTTTAAGCATCTGGTGAAAAACCGGTGTGACTTCTCCCAATCAGGGTTCAAGCAAGTATCATTTGAATGGAAACAAATCGAAAAATGAAAAACAATAATGAGTAATAATATCTTTTCTCTTTTTCGTTCACATTTGACTGTTGGTCAGTGTGTATGTATGTGTGTGCTTGGTGTTCTTGTGTTGAGTTTATTTCTTTACAAAGACGTGACAAGAAGATCCTTCTGTTTTTGAAAAACTTTATGTAAATATCGGTGGTGGAAATTGACATTTGTTGTGCGCCGGGTTTCCCTTCGTCACTTGAAATGACGGAGAAAACGACGATATTCATGATGGAAGTGATGATGTTGATGATGATGATGATGATGATGATGCCGAAGCTGATTAAACCTGCCCTTCTTGAATAAGGGCTTTTGATGTCCGCTGTATTTTTGTTGGAGGTCGTGAGGTCGGGGCAGGAGAAACAAAGAAAAGGAGTGATACCCAACACATCCCAGGCCCGCTGTAGCAACACTGCCACATACTGTACCTACGCCTCCAGGAAACAGACAATACAGGGCGGTTTGTCGCAGGTTGCGGAGTAACCCATGTTATTTTACGCCATAAAATGTGTATTTTTTATGACAAACATCAAAAGCGGAAAAAGCTGTCCACCTCTTTGTCGAGTCACTGTACTCCAGTCGTGTGGCTTTGCATTTCACCCTATCTGCTTAGAGGCTTGGGGATTTACTGTAATGCCATTGTGTTAGACAGGATTGACCCTGTGCTGACATGGATGAAGCCTTCCTCTATCAATTTGAAGGCAGGATTGCTCTGCTGGAGGCCAAACATGGGGATGGACGTGGAGGGAGTACGGACACGTCCATCCGACCCCGTGAAGACCATTTGCATGCTTGTGATTCAGCCCCATATTCACGGTCCGAGTCATGATTAAGCACAACCGACTGCTGTGAACGCACCACATAATAGGCTTGTCTCATGCCTGGGCTGATCCCTGTGAGAAAGCTCAAGTACATGCAGCAGGAAAAGCCCTCAGAATGAGAGTTGGAGGACGAAAAAAAAAAACAGCTAAATGGCCAGTTTGGAAATAAGGGACCTAAATAATTCAACAAATCTATAAACACAAAACAGTATTCGGCCGCGTTGCAGAAGTAAAATGTGAAAAAAAACAACAACACACACAGAGCTGAGTCCAGTTATTTTCACTGGAGGTGTCTGCACTACCCTGTTCCCCATATGCCATAGCCTTATGTATCCGTCTGGGCGCGTGTGCAGAGCGGAGCTTATCAGTTTCACATTACTTCTTGGTCTGTCACTGCCACAGACATGATACGCTTCCGCAGATGCACCCGTCTGCAGGAGGGACAGCGGATACAGTTATTTGCAATACCATGCGATAGACGGAGTCGAACGGGGGAATCAGAAAACACGCGTAACCTGTTGTCTATCGATGCACTGAGGATAGATTTCCCCTAAATCCTTAGGAATATTTTTTTTCTTTCTGTCCTTGCTGTTTGATAAATGACTTGTAAATAGCCTCTGTGGTTTGAGCAGCCTCCTGCCATAATGTGGACCTATTTGATCAGGTTGGTAATAAGCAATACACTGCAATTGATCTCTCGCCATACACTGAAACATACCACGTCTGATGGCGACTACTTTGCATTGGGGATGTCGGGCGGGGGTAACACTCCTGTTTCTTGGCCTC
Source organism: Dactylopterus volitans (assembly GCA_901007715.1). Lineage (NCBI taxonomy): Eukaryota > Metazoa > Chordata > Actinopteri > Syngnathiformes > Dactylopteridae > Dactylopterus > Dactylopterus volitans. Next base: position 18,072 of record CAAKHG010018860.1, read on the forward strand.
CTTTCTGAACTTGCCATGGCCCACCTCTTCAACAAAGAGTGCTCTAACTTAAAACACACAATTGTGATGTGTACAATCTAATTTAATGTATTTATTTATGTATTTTTGCCAACTTTGTATAGTGTATAAATATCTATAAATATATGAAAAATGACAGTACTGTATAGATTTTAGCTGCCTGGTAAGGTTAATAGTATATACTTGGTAGACTAAAAGAAAAAGCGTAGAGCTGTTCAAAAGCCAGTTACTGAAAAAGATTCTTTCTGTAAAACCCGGTGCCACTGGCTCTTTTTATATTGTAGGTTTTGTTTTCTGGTTTACTTTTTCTATTATTATAGCCAGTGGGATCCAAAGTGTGTGTTGTTCTTCCTTTTGTCTGTTTGTTAATTGGCTTATTTGTTATTAGTTGTTTTGGGTTGTTTTTTTTTTGTTTATTTGTTTTTTTTTTTGTTTATTTTAATTTCTTGACAAGACACAGCATGGTTCTGGCAGCCAGGAGAGTGCAGTGGAACGCAGACTGGGACCCTGTGCAGTAGTGTGTGTTTCGGTGTGTGTCCGTCCATGGTAGTGCTAGTGCTCTCTGTGCAGTGCCTCCTCCCCTGCCCTCCCTCCCTCTGATGTAGTTTGTCATGTGACGTGTTAAGGTGCAAGATGACTGTGTTGGCTGACGCTGACAGATGCCCTCTCTCTCTCTCTCTCTCTCTCTCTCTCTCTCTTCTCTCTCTCTGTCCACTCTGCTCCTTCATTACAAAGCTTCATTTTAATCCCCCCACAAAGTATAGATTTCCACTTCCTGCACTCGATTGTTCATTTACTCCCCCATTCAGTTGGTAATGCCTACACCACCAGAGTCTAATTTCCCGGTAATCCATGCTTCCTCATCTGTCTGTGATTCTTTGTCCATTAACAGCTCTTAATCTTCAGTAACCATAAAGCACCTTGCTTTATTTCTGCACAGCTCAGTGGACCACAGAATGATTTAGCACAAAAAAAAAAAAGAAAAGGAAGAAAAAGGAGGGGAGCCGTGCAAGCACCTCATCCCTGGTCATGTGTTCTCTCTTAATGATTTGACCTCTGAGGTAAAAGTGTTGCGCGCTCGTCCTCCTCTCCGTCCCGCAGCCGAGGTGAAGGGCAGCTGTCAGCACAACCGGCGGAAACACAAAGCAGCCATATTCAGAAGCACAGGCCTGTGAGTAAAAAAAAAAAAAAAAAAAATCCATGTTGTGGTGGCTTCACCGCTGCCTCGTTTGTAGCAAGAGCAAAGAGAATAGCCTTAAAGATTGGACCAGCTACACACAAAAAAAAGTAGTGGTGCATTTGTAGTGGACTATTATTACCTTCCCTTTTCCCTCTCTAAATTTATTACTCAGTAATCCGATGTGTTGCTTGGTTGCTCTGTACATATCTGTGTAGTACTTCTGTTAATGTCCCTGTATTAGGATAGTTACGGGTTCTTACTGGGGCCGCCTCCACAGACGCCCTCTCCCTCCTGCTCCATCTCATTTTCCTCAAACTTTAAAACTTCAAACATTCCATCTGAGTCTCAAGTGAGCATCACGTTAAAGGTGGTTGGATTTCATGCAGGAAAACTCCAGAGGGACTGGACCATGGACACCTTCTGCAGGAGCCATGATATTAACCAAGACATTAAGTCTGTGTTCCTGCCCCTCTGAGAGCCTCAAAAAAAACTGACCTTCACAAAAGCCACTCTGCTCCTCCAAACCCATCGCCATGCCGAGCCCACCCATTCCCCGGGAGGTCACTGGCTCACCGACTGGCTTGAGGAGCCACTGTCATCCTCGGGGGGGTCAAGCGGGTGAGGAAGGCAGGGACGTGGGAGAGCCCAGCGGGGCAGCAGAGGGGGTCAGGAGGGAAAGCCGAGGGCGTCTGAAGGTCAGACCCAGTAGCACTTTGGTTTTGCGTTCCATGTTTTTTTAGCCTCTCCTGTTTTTTGGCCGAGCGGACTGTGATCTTACTGGTTGATTTTTCTTGTTCTCCTCCACCCATCAGTGTTAGAGTGTGTTGGGTGGATGGAGTCATGGAGCTGAGCTCTGGTTTTGTTCCATATTAAAGAATCATTTTTACTACACCCGTGTCCAGTAATTCATTGGTCGCACTGACTGACTGTATGAAGAACGCAGCGCTGCAACGAATCATCATTTTCACTTTAGATTGATCTGCTCAAATACCTTAAATAATCAGCTACCCGATCCACCTGTAAAATAGTGGGAAAATTTATTTTTCAGAGTCCTAAGTAATATATATATATATATATATTTTTCCCCGTCCAAATAGCAGTTCTGAATCCAAAGGTAATTCATTCAGTTCAGTTTTATTTTAACTCAGGAAAGCCAAATCAAAACAGAGGTTTTCTCTGGGAGCTTTCATAGAGAGCAAGCTTAGATCAAAGACTGTAGTTTATAATTCCCCCATGAGAGAGCTCTTAAAGCAGCGGTGAGGTAAAACACCCTTCAAGAGAGGAAACCTAGACTTTTAAGTGAGCGGCCATCTGCCTTAACTGTAGTTTGCTACACGTAATACAACAACAAGCCAGTTATCTCAGAATTTGGAGGCTTTAAACCTCTCGCTTTCTCCCTCACGTCTCACCCCAGATCCGTTCATGCGCTGCTTCAACAGCCTCCACTTGTGTTTGAGAAGAGTTCGGATGCTGCAGGTTGACCGCTGGTTGGAGGGTGCTGGATGGCGCTCGACTTCTTCCACCCTCAACGGGATCTATCTGCAAAACCATCTGTCTTGTTTGGGACAGGAGACTTTTTTCCAAACAGATAAAATGTAATTAAGCTGTCTTTTGAATCACTAGACATCACTGACATCAGCCCAAGTGAAAATGCACGAGCGTTTGTTGAGAGACGCCAATTTGCAACAGTTGTTTTTGCCTTTGAGGGCCATTACAAACCGTACAGCAGCAAAAGCCTCTGGCCTGAGCGGCGCATCGGTCAGCACAAGGGTGGATTAATCCCACATCTGCATGCAGCTGCACTCTTGTTGAATCTTTCATCCCCATTTTCCAGGATGACGCCAGATTTTCTCACAAGCTTAATTAGCTCCTGCATTGTTCATACACTTTGGTTCACGTCTGACATTTGGCGCTCAGTTCAATAGCGGCGCGTGTTTAAGGTTCAATCTGTCAAACGCAGCTGCGTAAACATTCTGAGACATGTCTTGCAGCATCAACACAATGCTGAAATAGTTGGCTTCCATTTAATAGGTCTTGCCAAATTACTGACTCGGCTGTCTTGTATGTGTCTGGAAAGTTGTTAGTTTTGACTTGAAATTGTCTTATTTTACACCTGAGCCTCCCTTTGGCTCAAAGCAGCCTGCCTACTTATGTGCGTCAAGGCTTAAACCAAAAAAAAAAGGAGGAATTATTGCAATGCATTTTACTCCAAACAGTCCCACACCAGGTTGGCTATTAAGTGCAGAAGTAAAAGAGGGAGGATAAGAGTCGAGGCAGTGAGGCGGTGAAGCAGAGAGAGCACCTCTGAGGCCTGACACACAAAGAAATAGGTCTTAGCGCCCCAGCTGTCTCTTTATGTCTGTCTAAATGATAATACTATGATATCCTATAGCGGACATAGTGACGGGTTATTGGGCCCGGCAAGACGCGGGGGCAGATTTTGGGCAGGAAATGCAGACGAGCAGTGAGCCGGCCAGGCTCCTGCAGACCGGGGTCGAGGCTCCGTCCCTCCCTCAACCACAACAGACGGCTGCAGGCGAGCCAAGCGCATCAGCTCGACGGGAGACCCCTGCTTGCATCACCTCCATCTATTTTTAGAGCCGCCGCAGCCACCTTTCCTCATCTTTGAAGCTCCTCCTATATTCCAAGTGTTATCTCAATTGCAAACTGTTGCAGAACATGCTCGAACCCCCAAACCCTCCACCCACCCACCCACACCCACCCACACCCACCCACACCCACACCCACCATCCTGCATTCAGGATCTGGTTTGATCAAGAGGCTGGAACCGAGCCAGATGACAGCGCAGGCCTGTTTGTGTGAATTATGCAGATGCCGAACAAACACAGATTGCTGTATTTGCGGAGATGAACAATCGGCACGCAGGGGAGGGTCGAGAGTCTGCAGGTTCTGGTCTGAAACCGGAGTGCAGCAGGTGCCACCGATGATCACTTCCTGCCCTCTCGGAGTAGTCGCTCTGATAAGTGAAATCATCTGGCGTAATCTTTGGCAGAAATGGAAATAAGCACCCAGTCTATTCCAGCTGCATGGATCCCAGTGAATTTCTAATTACATTTTACCAATAATATGCACATTGTGTTAAGGAGAAAGGAAGGGGGAAATGAAACTGTCAGTTTCAATGACGGAGGCGTTTTCCTGTGGTTATTTTGTTTCTTTTGAGAAGATAATGAATAGCTCCACGCTCGGCATGACAGCATGTCAAAAAAGAAAAGACTGAGGAATCGCAGCACACGCAACAGCTTGGTAAAGCTTGGCACAGCCTTGGCCAGATGGAGACAAGAAACAGCAAAAAAGTGGTGTGACAGAGGTGAGGAGGTAGTGTGAGTCCATGGAAATGAGATGAATAGAGAAGGAAGTGAGAATTAAAGTAAAGGTGTGGAAAGTGAGTGACTGTCAGCGGATTAAATGATGTACTGGTGGGGTGAGGCAGGTCATCATGGGAGATAAAAAAAAAAAGAAAATCCCAGTTCCTGCTGCACCTCCTGAGCCTGCTCAGCAATGAAACAGTGAAGAAGAGCATGTTGTGTTTCAGGTGTTCATGCTGTGCATTTAAAAAAAAACATTGCTGAAAGAAATAAAGTGAATGGAGATCTCTCACTTTTACTTTGTCTATGTCCTTTGGTAGAAAATGTGTGTGCTTGCTCACGCCTGCAAAAATGACACTGATGTCTAGATCAGACTGTTTTTTCCCCCCCCTCTGTTGTCCTAAATACACCAGAAGGTGAAAGATTGAGATATGATAGCGTGATAGTGTAAGTACGTGTTCTCCTAACAGCGGGGGGAGACATCATCTGTTTCGGATGGACATTCTCTTTTATCAAGATGTCAATGCAAATATCCAGCCATCCATTATTTTTACGTAATCTTACAGCTTCTCTGTGCCAGTCCGGTGACAGAGCCTCTGTGGCGCCACACTGCCACCCAGTGGTCACGTACAGTAACTGTCCGATCTGTGCAGGAAACGCCATTCTGGTGTGAGAACTCACATTTACAAATTTAAAGCGAGGCTTAAATCATCTCTCAGATGGAAATCAGTAAAGGAGCTTAAGAATAAACATAAACCAGATCAATAAACAGCTGCTTGTATATATTATATTTATCTTGCATACCTCAAGCGCACAAATATAGAGTATATTTTGTAGTCATGTCATGCAACAGTGAAAAGCAATTAAATCTTAATTGCTTTAACATTATGGCTTGTGAAATTACTCATGCAATAAGCGTGTCTACAGTACAAGTATGAATAATGAATACAATATACATACCAATGTATTAGGGCATATAGTATTGTGCATTTGACCTTGGACAAATGAAGTAAGCTTACAGTTTAATTTGTTTTTCAAAATAGTTCACAATGTCTAGGAGTGTGGAAAATAAACTTTCTTATCAGAAAGATGGTGCATTGACACATAGACCAAAGTTAAGAACAAGAACATTTAATGTATATTATGCAGAATCTGTCCAAACATCTAAGATACCTTTATGCACATTTAAGTTTGGGTACCTCTCGGTTAGCTGGGTAAAGGGCTTATGTTTGTGATGTGACTTGGGGAAAACTGAAAAAGAAAATGAAATTCACCTTTCGTTTTGCTGCCCTATACAGTATATAACGACATTAGAAATACATTCTTAACTAAAATGTCATCGATTTGTGCAAACCATTTTGAGTTAGATGAAAACAAGAGACCTGATTTATGTTTTAGGAGAGATCTTTTGGTTTCGTCAAATTGTGTTTGTCAAGCACCACGAACAATCACATTGGCCTTTTTTTTTTTTTTTACATGAAAGGGAACTTGTGAAATAGTTTATTGTTGTGCGTGTTATGCCGTCTTTCACTCTATTGCCAGGATGAGGTGTTGTGCCGTGTCTGGGGACCTGTTATGCATGACAATGAAAAACTAAAGATAAAAAAAACAGAATAAAAAAAAGTTGCCGTCACATCACTCAGCGATGCTGCCATCTGCCATCACTTCTGCGGGTTCACTCAGACAACATTCTTCTCCTGACTTTCTCATCAAAAAGACATAGTGTTTTACATAATCCGTGAGGTTTATGTTCACTCTTTGGCCTCCCCGGTGTGTATAGAGTAATATTGCTGTTATGACAATGTGCAGAAAAATGGAAAAATGTCATATGCATGTTGCACATTCCCTCCTGCAAAAAATACAAAGGTTGAAGTGTTTTCTTTTTTGTTTTCTTTTTTGAAAATCAAATGATTTGCATTGAGAATAGGTGAGAAACAGAACAAACATCTGTTGTGAACTGTAAGCAAACAGTGTTTCTTTCAGGCGTCACTCTTGTTCGGCTATAATGTTCTGCCCTTGGGCTGAATCTCCTAGCAACAGAGAATTGTTTACCCACTAAAGCGAGGCAAGATACAAAGGTGAACAAACAACCTGGAGTCGCAGGTACATCTGAGGAGCGAGTGAAACTTTTCTCTGTTCTGACGGATTCTTAATTTGCATGTTGGGTAAATAGGAATAACATTTTCCCCACTCAAATGTTATTTGGTTAAGGGAAGGCTGAATGCAATCATCGTTTTTCCCACAGAGGATTACGGTCAGTTGGATGCTGAGGAGGCAGTTAGACCATGTTTGCTGCTTTTTGGTTACAGAGCTGCTGTCCACAGGCCCTGAGGATTTTACCATCCATCAGTGTTGTCAGTGACGGTTTCCATTACAGCAGTCACAGATGGCTGAGCAGCGAAGGGCGGCCATGCCGACTGGTAGAACAACAGACGACAAGGGACAACTGACCAGCCGCAGGTTCTATGATACTTCTTATAGAGCTTCGTATGGTAAGAGAATACAGAATGATGAGAAAAAAAGATCTCACATTCTTGTTTGCAAAACATGAATATAGACGAAGAATAATGACAGCTTTGATCAACCCGGCTTATTATCATTATTATCATTATTCTATGCAGGAAAGGGGAACATGCCTCCTCACCTCCGGCATCTCCACTACGCAGCAAACAGGCAGCCATCTTTGTGTTATAAGGACCAGACTGGCAACCCTCCACCTGGGTAAGTGTCCGAGCGGGTTAGAAGTGATGCTCAACACGCTTCAGCTCAACTGGTTTCCAGTAACTCTGGACACCTTCGCTTCAGTCAAACCGCAAAACACATGAGCATAACAGTAGGCTCTGACTTCTATTGCGATATCTGCTCATGGAGATGTGGGGAGGGCCCAGAATAACGCTGATCTGACTTCTGCCCAGGTCGGCGGTGGGGTCACCCGCCTGTCTGTTCATGGCTGACATGGCGCAGTACTGCGGCGTGTGCATCTTTCCTGGTCTTGGTGTAGTGACGGACATGAACATCAACTTCAGCAGCCACATACAAACACAAACAGCCTACTGTCTTACACCTTAGAAGCGACAAGAATTAAAGGACTTCTGTCTACAAGAAAAACAGAAAAAACAAGTTCACGTGTTTATTCTCAAAAGGGGAGAATTTTGTAACAGTTTATTTATAGATTCGAGAGGACGACAACAATCAGTCAGTTGCAGCTCATAAGTCCTCACCAACACCAGCTTAAATTACCGCGCTGGCTCGCTCTGTGTGGAAGAATTGTATTTAAAATGCTATTTTTTTGTCCCCAAAGCACAAAAATGCAATCAGTTCAAGTAGTTTATTCACTGTTAGCAGCATTAGGATGCATAAATAAACTTGCTTTGCCTGAGATATTAAAGCTATTGGGAACAGAGAGACTAAACGCCAATGGATTAGATTACAAAGGTTTGATGAATGGGCTGAGTCTTTTAAATGGCAAATAAAAACAAGGAGTGCTGCAAAAATTAGATGAATGATTGATCGCATGTAAACTTTTCAATTAATCAACCTTTTTTTTGGGGGGTGAATTCTTAAAAAGACAAACCCTCAAAGTTGTGATTCCAGCTTCTCAGATGTGAATATTTTCAAATTTTTCCTCCTCTGTGACATTAAACTGAAAAACTACTACTCTCAGGCTACTCTCAGAGCGTCCCTGAAAATTCTTGTGCAGTCAAGAAAGAGGTTGTGCATATAACAAGGTTAATATCTCTCATCAAGGTCACCTTGACCTTTGACCTTTCGACCACCAAAAATCAAATCAATTCATCCTTGAGCCTGAGTTGACATCTGTGCCAAGTGAGAGGGCTGGAGGTCCCTCTGGGTGTTTCTGAAATATCTCACAAGCAAGCGAGATAAACTGAAAACATATGGCCAGCATGGAGACATAAATGTCTGTACATGCTGGTGCAGTATAGACGACTCCTCAGTCTAGACCCGACACTTCACTGACATGAGTAGATTCATCCAGGGATTACTAGCTATTGAGAATAATGTTATAGGCGTTATATCTGAGCCTCATGCCGAGCCAAGTCAGGTGTGAAATGGTTTCAGTGGGTTTTTCCAGCCATAACAGGTGTAATAAAGCAGGAGGGAGGCAATTCTAACACAGCTTGTACTCTGTTGCACCGGCCTGTGAGGAGGCTAATCAGGCTCTGCACGAACACGAGGCCCACCCAAAGAGCTGATGTCACTGGCTCTGGACCATCCCGCCTCTCCTCTGTGGACGCACGTTTGACAGACACAGTTTGTCTCATGTTAACCTCATAACAACGTCACACTCGCACGTCATTCTGTCTCAGGCCGGTGAACTTTTCATGCACAACTTAGCTGACCTGCGGCCGACCTGCAGCTCAGGTCCAAACCAAACAGCAAGTGTGCTGCTGTGCTGCATCTTCTGAATATGCATTCAGGACGTACAGATTCATGCCTTTTTCAGACATTTTGTCATGCCGCAGCAGCAAAAGCACAGTCTTTAAAGGCGGCACTGCCATCACTTACTGGGACGCCTGAACGCAGCACAGACAGAAATAGTATGACAAATCAATATGTCAGAAGCAACAATGAATTAAAATTGTGAGTTTCGCATTACTCCATTTTTCAAAATCCTGCAAATCACATGAAACTGAATAGGTCACAGTTATCTCACATAAAACTGTGTCGTCTTTGTTTCCGGGCTCCTGTTATGTGACAGTTTCAGGTCCAGAGCGAGGTCCTGGTCCAGCATCATGAACCTACGGCTTGAGAGCAGCTTCCACCTGCCGAGGAGTCACTCTGACACAAAGGTTCAATGATACATTTGGACAAAAACAGGGTCATAAACATCAAGGAGCACTTACTGTCCTTATCTGTCTTCTTGAATTTGACCTCTCAGACAGAATACCAAAGACGCTTTGTGCCGCATCATCTCACATCAACAGGTAACTTAAAACCTGCACCAGAATCAGAGCAGAGTTGTTTTTTAATTACTTGTTTGTTTGTTTTTTGCTGATATGATAAAGCGTCCTCTTTATCTGCTTTTTTCTTTCATCTTTTAAATCTGTTGCAATGTGGTGCAAATCTGATTCGCTTGCTGGAGCCTCCCACAGCCACGTGACAGTTGGCCCAAAAGGTGAGAGCGGTTTCACTCAGGGCGCGGACCTCCAGCCATTCACGTTTCGAGAGAGAGAGAGCTGCGCGGTTTGTGGGATTTCTTGATCGTCATTCTTAGAAATGAATCACAAGTCAGGAGTATCGCTGCGGTGCATGGAGTTAATTTTCTCCTGCTGATGTTCAGGTCGAGCCCGGCCGGACGCTCAGCTCGGTGATGAAAAGCGACTTTGTGCCACGCTCGCCTGTGCAGGTTGACCCGCAACATTTGACACCGCAGCGAGAGGGGCACGGTTCCAATTTTGCTTTGCTTGATTTGAGGTCTGTCTTGTGTTTGAGGGCGCCGGGGCGACGCTGAGTCTGTGCAGTCGTTCCTCACCACAGTCGGGATTCACCCGGGGTGCCATCGCTCCTCTGGCCTGCCCAGTGAGTGCAGAGTCCCGCCCCAACCAGCTGCTCTCCACAGTAATGATCCGCTAACAGCTTCTCGCCTCTTTAACTAGGCCTCCCTTCTGCCATCATCAAAGAGAGAAGTAAATGCACCAGTTGAGATGATAATGGGGAAAAAGGCAAGTGTATTTGTTTTTTGCTGGAATTTCTTTGTGTGTGTGTTTTTGTTTTTTACATTTGACCTTCTGATAACTTGCGTATGTTTGCTGGGAGCTGAGCTCTGTTGCCGATGTGTTTTCAGGAGCCTTCTGGGTTTCTCCTCAATGCCACAAACAATCCGGCTTTGCCCGATGCACCTTTTGATTCTGCACACTTCACTTCCCACTATCACAGCGCGTAAGCGATTTTGCTACTTTCAGATCATGTTCACATTATACTGACAAATATTGACTTAAGAATAAAAATCGGCAGGTTCTGTGTTCGTGCTGGATTTGAAAAGTTGCCACCCTGCCGCTCCGGTGAAGGCCTCATCGGCTCAAACGCCTATAATCGTCGGAACATGGACAGGTACACATTATACTCACAGTCCCAGCATGTATCTGTTCCCTTTGACTCACATACCCCATTTTTTTCCCTGCTGTAGGTTCATTCTTTGTGGGTAGACCTTCATACTCAACAAGCCCACCAGCCCATCACTGCTGCAAAGCAAAGATGTTTTATGATGCATCAATGTTGTGATGGGTGTTTGTTTAGGTTCAGGCACAGCTATCTTGGTTAAGGGTGAGCGAAGAGCATGGTTTTGGTTCCAAATAGACGATTGTGGCGTTTTAAAATATTGTCTGGACTCATCATTGGTAACGGAAATTGAATGTGTCCACTCAGGGGTGGCAACTTACCACCACTATCAGAAAGCATCTCTCACTTTGAGATGCTGACATATCTTGTTGATTTAGTGGAAGGACGGCCGCTTCACACACCTCGGATGTTGCAAATTCTTTGATTTCTTTCATTTCTGCACATTTGACAAATATTGCACATCTGTAACTCTTCCTGAAGGTTCTTCTTTCCCCTGTTAAAAATTTAGTTTTTTTAATTTTTCACCCAGTAAAAGTGAGTGTTGAAGGGTCGAGGTTAAAGTTCACTGAACGGATTGTAAAGCCAGCTTAGGCACTGTGATTTGTGATTTTGGTTTTAACCAATGAACTTGATTTAAAAATAAAAATAATACCTGTCTCTTATGACGAATTACTGTGGAAAATTACTTCCAAATTACTCGCAAATGCGTCAAAAGAGTGCTGCTGAGTATGGCCCCTTTGCAAGATCAGCTATCATCCAAGTAAAATCACTATACCATAATTGCCCCGCTCTCTGTTATTGAACAGCAAACAACAAAAACAGCTCATTTTCAGGCTTTTGTAATGTGGCTCTTGTCGGAGTTGAGAAGCTGCCAATCACACGGTTGTGTGAAGTGTGTGGGAGTGAAGTTGCTGACCTACAAAGAATGAGGAGTGCAAAATAATGAGCAAAATAATTATTCTCAGACTGAGTGTGGCACAGATTCTCGCCGAGGTCTGCGGCGTGTCCAACTGTTTTGCCACCCGCAGCTGTGGACCGGAGGAGGATCAGGTTTCCACTTGTGTCCCGTGTCATGGCTGCATACACCTACTGCAGCGGGCCCGCTCAGAAACAGCAGCGGTTTTTCATAAATTATGGAACATGAGCAACCCAGGTCAAATACACGCAAGATTGCTGGGTCAGAATGAGATGCATAAAAGCACACCGGGTGTCAGCAAAGCGGCATAGATGGCGAGTCACGTTTAAGCGGCTGCTTACACGTGGAAGCACAAAAATACTGCAAGTGCGAATGAGAGAAGGATGCAGCCTTTGTTAAGTAAATGAAGCTATAAATCAATCAACCGATTATCCAGCTACAGCTATTTTAAAGGGTATATTTACAGTGTGTAGAATTCAGAGGCAAAAAAAAAACTCAAGTCATGGTAAAAAGATAGTAAAAATAGTTTAAAAAAAATGTTGCTCTGGGTGAGGCAGTATGGGTCGTCCGTTGCTTCTTTACTATGTGGCTGCCGAAATGGAGGCTGCAGTATCAGGACAGCGCCACCTACCATGTGCAAGACAAAATAATTATTGTTAGTAATAAACAAATGCAACTTTACTTGTCATCGTTCAATCATAGCCATGATAAGAATCTGGTCTTGAGCTATCCACTCACATAGGTGGCACTGCGATGAAACAACTAGGCTCCCCTAAATATTACACATTGCTTCTTTAATTATTACCTTCTTTATTAATTGCCATTTTCTTGTTGATACATTATGTACTTTCATTTTTAGTTTTCATGGGAGTGTTAATCAGACAAGACATTTCAAGCTGTCACCCTGGGCGATGAGAAGTTTTGAAAGATGCTTTTTCACAGTTTTCTGAGATTTTTTTTTTTTTGTCAGAATAATCTTGTGTTGCAGTTGTACAGAAACTGGAAAACCATCTGATTAAGAATAAATAATTTAATCATTTTTACACAAAATGACAAATATTCACAGGTTCCAGCAGCACAATCATGTGAAGATTTGATTATTTTGGTTATTTGTTTGGGCTGACAACTGATTTGCATGTGTCACTTTGGAAAGTGTAATGATTGGAGCAATTTTTTCTTTTTTTTATGTTACAGCCCAAACACTCAACATCAATAATTACTCAAGACAGTTACTCAGGGATTGATGTTCTCAAATGGGAAACAGAAGTTGCAGCAGCTCTAGATATGATGTATGTACACACATGCAGTAGTGCAGGGAACATACAAGTTGTAGGAGATGCATCACACTTGTTCAGTTTCTTTTTCCATCTGTTTTCCACATTGCATGAAAGGATTCCTCTTCACTGGTAAAAGTAAATTTCATTACACATAACAAAGTTGAGCAACTACCAAATACCCCACATCTTTGGAATCTTTTTGAAATTCAAGCAAGGCGATCATCATTTCGAGTCTCCTGTGCAACACTAGAGCCCAGACATGTCGCCACAAGAATATGCACGCGCATAAATATTTCAGCAACGGGATAAATATTTCACTCTTTCAATGAGATGTGAGAAAAGATGCGAAGACGCAAAGAGGATCACATTTCACATGAATAATGACTGCATGGGTGAAAGGGGAACATGCGCTCGGCCTCCTTCACGTGGTGGAAAAGCTGGAGTCGGAGTTGCATAGAAGGTCATGTTGGACTTCGGATCTGCAACGGGCTTCGGGGTTTTATTATAATAAATTCTGCTATATTTCTTTGCCAGTCCCTCTCATGTTTTAAGCCTCCCTCCGGACCCGCCTTTTATGGTGAAGCTCAGCGGTTATTTGTCCCTCTAATAACCCTGATGTCTCCCTCTATTTCTTGGCACTGACACTCACAGGTCTGCTTACACAATCAAGGAAAAGAGGGTTGCGCGGAGCCCCAGACATGACACGGGGAAATAAATAAATAAATTGTGGCCACAATAGTACGGAGACCCAGACATGACATGGGGCGGGGGGGCAAATTGTTGCCACAATATAGATGTGACATGCACGCGAAATACTAATTTGTTCCCACGAACTACAAATTTGTGGCCACATGTTAAGCATGTCATAAATATTTTTTGAAATCTAAATCCAATACACACATTTACACGAGGGTCCGGTTTGTAAAAATAGTAATGAGGCGGAGCGGCGTGCTGGCAGGCACATAAAACAGACACTGGCCATGATGCGTGGAAATAATCCAGCGTGTCAGACCAGTGAACAGCCGCCGCCTGTTCCACTGGTTCCCACTGGAGACGCATCCTCCCATAAATGATTGACACTGACTTCATAAGGGGAATTTAATAACAATTTAATAATGGAGGGCTGCTGTGTTCACTCTGAATACAACCTTTATGTAAAAAAAACAACAACACACACACACACACACACACACACACACACACACACACACACACACACACACACACACACAAATTAGTGTATGAGAAGAGCAGTTTGC